>SKCR01037308.1:0-74764 GCA_019454045.1 Zanthoxylum bungeanum
TCAAGATTACTTGAAAGAATATGGTATTCTTTCACAGTGGACTCCTCCTGGAACACCGCAATTAAACGGTGTGTCCGAACGGAGAAACCGCACCTTGTTGGACATGGTAAGGTCAATGATGAGTCGCACTGAGCTACCAATATCCTTCTGGAGATACGCATTAAACAGTGCTATACTTATTTTGAATAAGGTACCGTCGAAGTCTGTTGAACAGACTCCATATGAGATATGGACAGGAAGGAAACCAGGTTTCTCTTTCCTGAAGATTTGGGGATGCTGGGCATATGTTAAACGTTTGGAAGGTACCAAACTTGAACCCAAATCTGATAAATGCCTTTTCGTAGGATATCCTAGGGAAACCAAAGGATATTACTTCTATCACCCCACAAGAGAACAAAGTATTTGTTGCTCTACAAGCATTTTTCCTTGAAGGATTTTATAAATGCAGTGGTAAGTGGGAGGAAGTAGAACTCGATGAAGATCGTAGTGATACTGTTCCTGGAAATGAATCAACGACGGAACAAGAACAGACCATCCGGGATGAGTCTGTACCACAAACTTCACATACACAAGGACCGCGTAGGTCAGAGAGAGTCAGAACAGTACCTGAGAGGTATGGGTTCCTGATCTCACCTCATGTAGATATTAATCTTATTGAGGATAATGAACCGGCTACGTATGAGAAAGCGATACAAAATATCGATTCCGCTTTATGGCAAGAAGCCATGAAGTCCGAGATGGATTCCATGTACGCCAACCAAGTTTGGACACTGGTTGATGCACCAGAAGGCGTAAAGCCTATTGGATGCAGATGGATCTTCAAGAAGAAGACCGACATGGATGGCAACGTACAAACGTACAAAGCTAGGCTTGTAGCGAAGGGGTATCGTCAACAATATGGTATTGATTATGACGAAACCTTCCTCACCCGTTGCCATCATTAAATCCATTCGGATAATGCTTGCAATAGCTGCATATTTCGACTTCGAGATATGGCAGATGGACGTTAAGACCGCTTTCCTTAACGGAAACCTTTTGGAGGATGTTTATATGCAACAGCCTGACGGTTTTATCGTACCAAGACTTGCAAACAAGTTTGTAAGTTAAATCGATCCATTTATGGATTGAAGCAAGCATCACGGTCATGGAATCAGCGTTTTGATGAGATCATAAAAGAATATGATTTCGTGCAAAAACGCAGATGACCCTTGTGTATACAAGAAGGTTAGTGGGAGAGCACTTACTTTTATTGTCCTTTATGTCGACGACGTATGCTTATAGGCAATGACATTCCCATGCTAACGTCGGTGAAAGCTTGGCTTTCATTAAAATTCTCCATGAAAGATCTGGGAGAAGCAGCCTTTATTCTTGGAATAAAGATCTACCGGGATAGATCTAGAAAGCTGCTTGGACTCTCCCAGAGTACATACATTGATAAAGTGTTGAAGCGATTCAACATGGAACAATCAAAGAGGGGATTGGTTCCAATGGTACGTGGTACCTCTCTGTCTAAGGACATGTGTCCTAAGACTCAGGAAGAGAGAGACAACATGAGTCGGATACCGTTCGCCTCGGCAGTCGGATCGATCATGTATGCCATGATATGTACACGACCTGATGTCTCATATGCTTTGAGCATGTGCAGTCGCTATCAGGCCGATCCAGGTGAAGGTCACTGGATAGCAGTTAAGAATATCCTTAAGTATCTTAAATGAACTAAGGATGCTGTCTTAATTTATGGAGGTGGAGAACTTGCGGTATCTGGGTATACCGATGCAAGTTTCCAAACCGACAAGGATGACTACAAGTCGCAATCCGGGTACATTTTTTGTTTGAATAACGGAGCAGTGCAGCTGGAAATCTTCCAAGCAAGATACTGTTGCCGATTCAACAACAGAAGCGGAGTACATCGCTGCATCTGAAGCAGCAAAGGAGGCAGTTTGGATCCGAAAGTTCCTAATCGGATTAGGAGTAGTTCCGTTAGCAGCTGAGCCCGTTCCATTGTATTGTGACAATAACGGGGCTATAGCGCAGGCTAAGGAACCAAGGTCTCATCAACGGTCCAAGCATGTTCTTCGACGTTACCATCTGATTCGTGAGATTATACATCGTGGCGATGTAAAGGTCGAGAAGGTCACATCAGATGACAACATTGCAGATCCGCTGACGAAGGCTGTTCATCAGCAAGTTTTTGAACGACACATACATAGTTCGGGTATTAGATGCTTGAGTGACTGGCTATAGGCCAAGTGGGAGATTGTTAGACATTATGTCCCATAGCGTCACTGTTTGTAAATGATATTGTATTATTGTACAAAATTAACTATGTGATAATGAAATTGCCTTTTGCCGTTTTGTAATATTATTTACTTTGATATATAAATGGCGAAAGTCCATATGATTAATACCGGATTGAGATGATATGAGACAGTATCAATCCATAAAGGTTTAATCATTAAATATCCCTAGTCGGAGTATTATCGAGATCGGACATCGATAATGCGGAATAGACTAGTATTGCGCTTGTGCACGTTGTGAGGGCACAACGGCATAGTTCTCATATATTTAAGTATTAGATACTTATGCAAGTGCGATAGGAGGTTTGTGTTTTACCGATGGTACGAAAAACAGCTTCGCTCTGGATAGACCCCGCGGAATCCCATTGGTAGTATGTCTGCGTGTCTATGGGGGAGGCCGCATCAGGGTAGGTGTATATGGTCTTAACCTGAGACTTACATCGCTAGTACTTGCGACAATCGGTAACTTTGGTTTTGGTGGTTGGGGACCTTAACCGGTTCTGTGTACACCTCTTCTGGGTTTATCGAGAATCGTAGTGTACTGGATGTGATGTCGAGATGGAAGTATCACTTCAGACATATGGAGGTGATGATCACGCAGGACACAGAACTAGTACTCTATAAAAGGTTGCAACCGTCGGGACAATATGACCAGGTCAGGATTGTCTGATTTAAAGAGACTAGTTGCTTGATGTCCGATATATGTTTCGTACGGGGCAGACACATCTCCAGCCCCAGGCCAAACATGTGATCGTCCGATACTGGATCGATGTACGCAATACTACGGTATACTACGCTTGATATAGATCTTATATTCCTATAAGAATATTTCTGGAGAATTGGGTAGGCATGGCGCTTTGCTAGAAGCCAACCTTGTCTTGTGAATCGGTAAGAACGTAGTACGAGGTACGTACGTGTTCGGATTATCCGACGACCGTATTTGCTGCCAACATATCCGGAGATCTCTGGGTCGCTTCCTGAAGATTCACCTATGATATTTGATTCGGACTTAATTAATCTTGGATTAATTGCGGAGAAACTTTATCTTGGATAAAGTGCCTTGTTTAGAGAGAGAACGATTAATTTGGAATTAATCGATAAAATTATTATATTCGATATAATAATCGAAATTCGATTTCGACGCGAAATTAAAATTAGATTTTAATTCGGGCATACGAGTTAATTTAGAATTAATTCGTTAGCGACGTAAATAATAATTTCGCCAGGCGCAATTATTTATTTAAATTCGATTTAATTAACGTCGCGACGTAAGTTCGGTATTTCGGAAATATCGAACCCGAACGCGTGAGTGCACGTGGGCCCACTTTCATTTGGAAACGTGTGGGGCCCACATGACACATGTCATTATATGCATTATTTAATTGTTAATCCATTGCATGGTGATAGTGTACAATACACTCAATGGTTTTGTATGGAGTTTGAGTGTTTGACACTCTAAGCCATTGCATGATTTGTGTCATAAGTTTATTATTAATTTAATAAATATTATGGCATAAATATAAATTGATTTTTTGGTAACAAAAAATTAATTACACAACTCTCCTCTCTCTCTCACAATGCCGTGAACTCCAAAGGGCAAAGAAGATTTGATTTTCTTTTCTCCATTGTTGCTAGCACATTGAAGGATCAAAGGAGGTGATAGGGAAACCATCAAAGAGCTTGGAATACACAAAGCTTGGAGCTTCAACTCTTCTTCCTCCCTTGGCCGAAACTTGAAGCTTGGAGATTCAAAGATTTTCTTCATCACTTCTCATCACAAAAGCTTTGTAAGTATGATTCCGCCATGCTTCAAGATTATTATATATATTCAATTGTTGTATTTCATATGCTTAATCTTTCCTTGGGACATATAATAGAAACCAACACTAGGGTGTCGCAGTGTGATATCTCCATACCCGGAGTGTCGTACCTGGCAAAACTGATCTGATGTCTCCATACTCGGAGTGCCGTACCTGGCTGATCTGATATCTCCATACCCGGAGTGTCGTACCTGGCTGATCTGATATCTTCATACCCGGAGTGCCGTACCTTGCTGATGTGATATCTTCATACCCGGAGTGTCGTACCTGGCTGATCTGATATCTCCATACCTGGAGTGTTATACCTGGCTAATCTGATATCTCCATTCCCGGAGTGCCATACCTGGCTGATCTGATATCTTCATACCCAGAGTGCTGTATCTGGCTGAATTGATCTAATAATGATGCGGGCTTTGCCCCCAGAATGCCATACCCAGCAGAACTGATGCTGAATTAATGTGGGCCTCGCCCCCAGAATGCCATTCCCGGCAAGTCTGCTACTGATGCTAATGTGGGCCTCACCCCCAGATTGTCATACCCGGCTTTACTGATACTGATAATGATGTGGGTCTCGCCCCCAGATTGTCATACCTGGCAAGACTGCTACTGATGCAAATGTGGGCCTCGCCCCAGATGTCATAGTCGGCAAGACTGATTTTGATGATGATGTAGTGGGCCCTCGACCCTGGGACGCATCCCGAAATTGCAATAGATGTGTGGGCCCTCGATCATGAGTCACATCCTAAAAGTGATGATGTAGTGGGGCCTCGACCCTGAACTGATACTGATATGGGCCTCGCCCCAGACTAATACTAACATGGGCATCGCCCCCATGCTGATACTGATGTGGGCCTCGACCCTGGGACTCATCCCCAAAACTGCTGCTAAGGTGGGCCTTGACCCTGGGATTCATTCCAAAACTCTGATAATGTGGGCCTCGACCCTGGGATTCATTTCCAGATTCATTCCAAAACTCTGATGATATGTGGGCCTCGACCTTGGGACTCATCCCCAAAATTGCTACTCATATGTTGTTGATTCCGGTTGGCTTGTCTTTGCCGCTTTCTCTTTTTCTTCTTTGAAACCTGTGAATACAAAACGAAACAAACACAAAAGGAATGCAAAATACGTTACGTGTATGCATGCATGCATGAATGAATTTCCTATTCCGTTGGGTTAGGTCTTCCGCCAGTTCTCCATGTGATTGCTCAGTCTTCTCTCTTGTTTCATGACTCAATATCTTGTTATGTCCCTGATTCGCGATGTGGGAGACTGGTCGCCCCCAGTCTTGGTTTACCTTTCTGCTCTCCGCTGTTTGTACTTGGTCAAGATGAACCACATGGTGAGGCCTTCCATATCATCATACTATATTTCATACTACGAAATAGTCCCAATAGTTACACATATTATTGCCCTCAAAGAATGCTTAGTATTGAAACCAGAGAACCTTCAAAACACTCAACGCAACTCAAATCTAAGTCTTTGAATAAACGATCTAAGCCAGACTCAAAGTGTGTGTGTGCAAAGGTTCATTTGCAGATTCATCCCCAGGTAATCCAACTCAATGATTTCGTCAAAAAACTGGGATCGATAGGTCAAACCAACCTAGATGTCTCAATTATGCATGCAGTTGCTTTTCTGTGCTCAATGTGGTATGGTTTTCTTTCTCTTTTGTCTCTCTCTTTTTCTCTTTTCATTTTGAACTTCTTTTTTTCTTTTCTTTTTTTTTTCTTTTTTTTTCTTTTTTTTTTCAACACACCTACCCTTTAAGGTAGCATTTGTCCTCATGGTGGTCCTAATACTCGCCCATGGGTAGCTTCACGTTTATCGATTATAGGTGGTTCAATGCTTTTCTTTAGAGACTTTTTTCTTTTATTTTCAACCATACCACACATCATAACACAAGCAAATCAAGATAGACATCTAAGCAAATGGTCATTCACCGACCTACAATTTCTTCGACTAGTCACTTTGCTAGCTACTCAGGTTTTCACTGCTAAGAACCATAATCAAGTGCTTACGAGTCTAACATAGATCAATTACTCAAAGCATCAGATAAAAGCACGTCAAGGGTTAATCGTTTCTCAGATTTCATCCTAAAACAAACAATTTCATCATCGGACTTAGGTCTAACTATCAAGGACTTAAAAAAAACAAACAAATATTTTTTTTCTTTTTTTTTTCCTTTTTTTCTTTTTTATTTTTTTTTTTTTTTTCTTTTTTTCTTTTTTTCTTTTTTATTTTTTTTCTTTTTTTTCTGAGGGCCCCCCAATGGTCTTTCTATCCCTGCCGTAAATCTCTCTGTTTCTCGGTTTCCTTTTCTCCAATATCCATGTTTGCTAAACTCTTCTTTGACAAGTCTTCTTTTTCCTAACCCAACAGATATCTATGATGGCTTTTAAGACACGGAGGTTAACATGATGCATGTATGCATGAGATGCATGAGATGCGTGCGATGCATGTAATATATAAGTCATAAGAATTTTACACTAGTTGGCCCATCAGCATTTTAGAAACTTTTGGCCCGATTGCCATAAAGCACAGACTCGTCCCAGTTTAAATGGCCCACAAGCCCATACTTCATGACAACAAGTTCGACTGAATCCAAATGACAATGGTCCAAAACATAAAGGAATAGTCTCTACTGATCCTACAACTATAGTTCATACGTGGGTTTACAGGGGTATAGACAAAAGCTCCCATCGACGAAGGATTGCCCACAACTAGGTCTCCCCACTCAAGGGTCCGAGCGACCAAGTGAGCGCACCTTTTTTATACCTAAATGTACGTGCCAACGAGTTGTGGTGTGTGACTGACTGTCAAATGGATTTCCCGTTGTAGATTCCCCAGAGGGAGGGTGGAGCGAGGCTCTCTTAAGTACCCTAGCTCCTTAGGCTCTTATCGTTTTGTGACAGGAATAAACCTCGATTCCTCCAAATTAGTCCATCACGGTAGACTACTAGTACATGATTATCTAGGTGTCTTCACAGCTTTTCCTTATAGAAAGGTAGTGAATGAAGGAAGACACCAAACCATTACCTAGCCTTAAAAGTGCATTTGATTAAACCTCTTTCAACCCACAGTAAACATGGTTAAGTAAAGCACAAATCGCAATCATTATAAGATATTATTTCGGGGCCAATTCTCTATCCCCAGTGGAGTCGCCAGACTGTAGGACACAGAACTTGACGACGCTATTCTAGACTCATGGCCTAGTTTGGAGTACGAAATAACATGGATTCGCCACCCGGTGTGAACCGGGACGAAGATTTAAGGCCGCACTCACCCCTTGCAAGGGAATACCTCAAACCGTTGGGTTCGGAATGGTCCCTTACTTATGTCACTTGTGATGATGTGCTAGGGTTGAATGTGTGGGTTAAGGGTTCTTTTTATAGGCCAAGGGAGGGGGTTTACCTTGTTGGAGAAGGAATAAGATTTGGGTAATTAATGGGAGATATTTTTAATTAGTATTTGATAGGGAAAATCTTTAATTAAGGGAAGTGATTTGATTTATTCTTTTTAGTTAAGGATATGATTTAGTTTAATTAGGCAAGAGATCCATGAGATTTATTTAATTTAGGAAGTGGATTTATTTAATTGGTAGGTAATTTAATTAAATTTGGAATGTCATTTATTTTAATTAGGAATGTTATTTATGGAATTTAATTTGAATCTTTTAATTTGGGAAAGGAATTTAATTTGTGACATGTGTTTTAATTTAATTTAATTGGATTTATTTAGTTTAGGGATGTGATTTAATTTAATTTAATTTAAGTTTAACTTAATTGGTTTTAATTTAATTTGTGACATGCATTTTAAATGTTTTAATTATTTTGGATTGGGCTTGGTGTGTTTAAAAACAGAGGTCCAACAAGCGAACCCGAAGCGAAACAAGCGAGTTAAATTTGACAAAATGCTAATTTCCAACTTTACTCTTCCAACGTCCGTTTCCCGCGGCTTTCACAACTAAAGAGATAGTGCCTCCATACGGGACTCATCATCGGGCTGATATGCAAAAATGCAGTGCCTACATCTATCTAAGGACATGTGTCCTAAAACTCAAGATGAGAGAGACAATATGAGTCAGATCATATTCTCTTCTACAGTCGGATCGATCATGTATGCCATGATATGTACGCGACCTAATGTCTCATATGCTTTGAGTATGTGTAGTCGCTATCAGGCCGATCCAGGTGATGGTCACTGGGTTACGGTTAAGAACATCCTTAAGTATCTTAGACGAACTAGGGATGTGTTCTTAATCTATAGAGATGGAGAACTTGAGGTAACTGGGTTTACCGATGCAAGTTTCAAAACCAATAAAGACGACTGTAAGTCACAATCTGGGTACATATTTTGTTTGAACAACGAAGTAGTAAGCTGGAAATCTTCCAAGCAAGAGACTGTTGCCGATTCAACAATAGAAGCGGAATATATTGCTGCAGCTGAAGCAGCAAAAGAGGCAGTTTGGATCCGTAAATTCCTAATTGGATTAGAAGTAGTTCCGTTAGCAGCTGAGCCCGTTCCATTGTATTGTGATAATAACGGGGCTATAGCACAGGCTAAAGAACCGCGGTCTCATCAACGATCCAAGCATGTACTTTGACGTTTCCATCTGATTCGTGAGATCATACATCGTGGCGATGTGAAGATCGAGAAGGTCACATCAGATGACAACATTGCAGATCCACTGACGAAAGCTATTCCTCGGTAAAAGTTTGAGCGACATGTACATAGTTCAGGTGTTAGATACTTCAGTGACTGGCTATAGGCCAAGTGGGAGATTGTTGGACAATTATGACCCATAGCGTCACTATTTGTAAAAGACATTGTGTTTTTTGTACAAATTAACTATGTGACAATGGAAATTGCTATTTTACCATTTTGTAATTAGATTACTTGAATATATATAAATGATAAAAGTCCTTATGATTAGTTCCATATTATAAGATATGAGACAGTATCAATCCAAGAAAGTTTAATCATTAAATATCTCTAGTCGTAGTATTATCGAGACTGGACATCGATAATACAGAATAGACTAGTATTGCATTTGTTCGTATTATGGAAGTGTAACAGCGTAGTTCTCATATATTTAAGTATTGGATACTTATGCAAGTGTGATAGGAGGTTGTGTTTGCTGATGGTACGGAAATAGCTTCGCTCTGGATAGACCCCTCAGAATCCCATTGGTAGTATGACTATCTGTCTATGGGAATCCGAATCAGGGTAGGTGTGTTTGGTATTAACCTGAGACTTGCATCGCTAATACTTGCGACAATCAATACGCTTTGGTTTTGGTCATCCGGGGCTTTAACAGGTTCCATGTACGCCTCTTTTGGGTTTATTGAGAATCGTAGTGTGTTGGGTGTGATGTCAAGATGGAAGTATCACTTCAGTCACATGGAGATGATGATCACGCAAGTATACAGAACTAGTACTCTATTATGTTGCAACTATCGGGATAATATGACAAGGTCATGATTATCCGATTAAAGAGACTAGTTGCTGATGATCCGATATATGCTTCGTACGTGGCAGACACTATTCCAGCCTCAGGCTTTGCATGTGACATCAGATACTGGATCGGATACGCAATACTACGTATACTACGCCTGACAAAGATTATATATTCCTTAAAGAATATTTCTAGAGAATTGGGTAGGCACGGTGTTTTGCTAGAAGCCAACCATGCCTTATAAATCGGTAAAATATGGTACCCGGTACGCACGTTTTCGGATAGTCCGACCACCGGATTTACTGCCAACATATCTAGGGATCTCATGGGTCGCTTCCCGAAGATGCACCGATGACGTTTGACTCGAACATAATTAATCTGGGATTAATTAGAAAAGAGAGAAAATTAATCTAGGATTAATTACAGTAAGAATTTATCTGGGATAAAATTCGATAAGAAGAGAGAACGATTAATTTGGAATTAATCGATTTAATACTATATTCGATATATTAAATGAAATTAGATTTCGACGCGAAATTAAAATTGGATTTTAATTCGGGCGAACAAATTAATTTAGAATTAATTCACGAGCGACGTTCGTAATAATTTTGATATGCTTTAATTTGATGTATATTTTATGCATGTAAAATTTAGGATTAATTGGATTTTATCTTGAGGAGTTTTGAACAAATTGGGCCAAATTACAATTAACTAAAGTTTTGGGCAGTTTCGGTAATTACAGAAAAATCTGGGCTGTAGGCGCAAATCTGAAAAAGTTTTCTGGTTTTGTAGCAAACTTGTAAAAATTATTTCGGGATTGATTTGGAATCAATTAAATATGTAATTGACAAATTTAAAACTAAAATAATAAATTTACAAAAGTTTAGGGTAATTTTATAATTAAAAGAAATATGATTTCTTGGGTTATAATTTCATAATTTAAGTATTGGATAATTAAATAAATAAGTTTATTTAATTGTTCCAAGAAAAATTTTTGAAATCGGAAAAATCATTTTTCCGCATTCCGGTGCGCTAACCCTGTAATTTCTAATAAAACCTTAACAAAATGGTATCAGAGCGAGTCTGATTCTGGAACCCCGATATATGATTATGCCTTGAAAATTCAATATTGACTTTAATCTTGACTTTAATGCATGATTGTATTTATTTAATTTGATTAAATAAATTAAAAACATTTTTAGCGGAAAATCCCTATTTAAATAAGGTTTATAATTTAATATGTATTTGATGCATATTAATTGGTTTGTCTTGTCAATACCGCTTATCGATAAATTTTCTGCGACTATATCCGAGAACGTGCCAAAGCTGTGAGGATATGACCGGTAGAAATTTATCTGTACCAGATATATTTGATATTAGGTGAATTCAAGCGAAATCGCAATCCTGAACGTGTCAAAGCTGTCAGGGTTACATAAGTATCTTGAATTCATCATTGACAAGTTTGACCTTGGTACGCCTCCTTGTGAACGTACCAAAGCTGTCACAACGAGAAACGACCAGGGCCGAAAACCCAGGAGTCACTATTGAGTGATCGACAATATGTTGTCTACCTAAATAAATATACGTAGGCGAGAATGTGCCAAAGCCGTGAGCTGAAATATATTCATGGGGTCCACCTTTCACTATTATGTTATGATTTGATTATCGCATGTTTTGTATTCTGTTTGGGGATTGGAATATTGCATGAAATAGTGGGAGGGGCATTTTTAGATTAAAAATTCATGATCTAGTTAATGCTTTATGATATATTATGAAACTATTATAATTTTTTATCTGCTTATTTACTTACCATTGATTCTCTGTCTATTTGATAGATTTGCGATGGCGGCACCTCCACCTAATCCTTTTGCACGTATGCTTGATACGAAAAAACTGAAAGGCGTAGAAAACTTTGCGAATTGGGACATGTACTTGAGGATTGTCCTCAATTCCGAGAAACTGGGGTATATTTTGGAAGGTCCATTACCGCTTGCTATATAACCCGATGCATTACCTGAAGAACGTGAGACTTTCCAGCAATGGAATGATGATGATTTAAAGGTTAAATCATTCATCTTGAGTTCTCTTTCTTCTGAGCTTAGGAATACTTATTATGAGATGCACGATACATATAATATGATGACACAACTTCGTGAATCGTTAATGAACCAGAAACAGGTCATTGTTCATAAAGTTTCGATGTAATTGTTCCATTCTAAACTTGATGAGGGGCAGGCTGTGAGCCCGCATGTGTTTCACTTGATAGATTTGATCGAGCAGTTTAGGCGACATCATTTCCCTCTCAATGAGACTCTTGGTCGTATTGTCATTCTCGGTTCACTCCCGGCTTCATATCGCCAGTTCGTTATGTATTTCAACATGAATAGGATTCACTGTTCTTACCGTGAGTTGCATAGGATGCTTCTCACAGCAGAGGAAGATTTAAGGAAGGGAGTTTCGACTCGCATTCTGAAACCCACTTCACTTTCCGCTTCTTCATAATCCAAGTCGAATGGGAAGAAGTCTAAAGGAAATAAGAAGAAGGGTTTCAATATTCCTCTGCAAGGTCAGACGGCGAAGCCCATGAGAGCTTCTGAAGACAAATGTCATCACTGTCAGAAAGTCGGGCACTGGAAACGTAACTTCCCGGACTATCTTGCGCAACTCAGGAAGGAAAGAGCATCGACATCAGGTACTTTTATTTTTCCTATTATTGATATCTCTTTGGCTTGTGAAGCTATGACATCTAATTGGATTTTTGGATTCTGCTTGTCCTATTCACATTTGCAATACGTTGCAGGTGCTGACGGGAAGTAGATGGCTGAAATCTGGGGAGATGCAGTTGCGATTCGGGAGTGGCGACTCTCTGGATGCAGTTGCAGTGGGAATATGTGAGATTCATTTACCCAGTGGGAGACTTTTGTTACATGACTGCTATTTTGTGCCAGGATGTGTGGCGAATATTATGTCCCTTTTTGCATTAGATACTGAAGGTTATAATGTAAATATTAAGAATCGTTCTTTGTATTTATATTATAGTAGTAATATTAAGATCCTTTGTTGTCCAAACGAGCATGGTCATTACATATTGCGCACCTCACAAGATATTTTTAATACTGGAATAAATAAACGTAAACAATCTGATATAAATAATACTGAACCCTGGCACATGAGGTTAGGTTATATAGGCGTGAAACACTTAACCTAATTGGTTAATAATGGTTTGATACATGATCTCACCATTGAACCTTATCCAACTTGCGAATCTTGTATTCGGGGTAAAATGACCAAAGCCTCATTTTCAGGTGTTGGACACCGAGCCTCTGACTTGTTGGAACTCGTACACTCTGATGTGTGTGGTCCCTTAAGTCAAACTGCTCACATTGGTTTTTCTTACTTCGTCACCTTTACCAATGATCTGTCACGGTATGGTTATGTCTATTTGATGAGACATAAATCGGAAACCTTTGAAAAGTTCAAAGAATTCCGAAATGAAGTTGAGAAAAAAAACTGGTCAATATATTAAATGCCTTCGATCTGATCGAGGCGGTGAATATATGAGTGGAGAGTTCACTGATTATTTAAAGGAGAATGGGATTCTCGCTCAATATACTCCTCCCGGTACTCCACAACATAATGGAGTGTCGGAGAGGAGAAATCAGACTTTATTAGATATGGTCCGATCAATGTTGAGTTATACAGATTTAAACTATTATTTATGGGGTTATGCTCTTTTAACTGCCGCACATCTTTTGAACAAGATTCCTTCCAAGGCTGTTCCTACGACTCCATATGAGATATGGACCGGTAGGAAACCAAATCTTAGTTATATTAAAATTTGGGGGTGTCATGCTTATGTCAGGATGGCTCAGCAAGATAAGCTTTTTCCTCGAGGGCAGAAGTTTAGGTTTGTTGGATATCCTTCAAATATGAAAGGATATTTATTCTATGATACCGAGCATCGAAATGTGTTCGTAGCTCGCTTCGCAAAATTTCTAGAAATAGAATTTTTGGCTGAAGGTGGTGATCATAGACAGGTTGAACTTGATGGAGTACAAGCTGGAACCAACGAACTAATGGAGGAACCTGTAGTTCAAGAAGATGGAGAACCTTCAACACACACACTCTGTAGGTCACAAAGGGTATCTAGACGTCCTGAACGCTTGTATTTGATACAAGAAAATAGTCTTGATGTTCTCTTAGTTGAAGAGACTGACCCTTTTACCTATAGAGAATCGATGTTGGGCATCGACTCTGTGAAGTGGCAAGATGCCATGAAATCCGAGATGGACTCTATGCATGAGAATCAAGTTTGGAACTTGGTTTCGCTTCCCGAAGGAATTTTTCCTATCGGTTGTAAATGGATTTACAAGAGGAAGTGAGGGCCCGATGGAAAGGTTGAAACCTTTAAGACCCGACTGGTAGCTAAAGGTTACTCGCAACGACCTGGTGTCGACTACGATGAAACCTTTTCTCCAGTTGCTATGCTAAATTCCATCAGGATTTTATTGTCAATTGCCGCATATCATGATTACGAGATTTGGCAAATGGATGTTAAAACGGCTTTTCTAAATGGATTTCTTGATGAAGAAATCTATATGGAACAACTGGAAGGTTTTGCATCCAGCGAGAACTCGGGCATGGTATGCAAGCAAGTCCATTTATGGACTTAAATAGGCTCCACGAAGTTGGAATCTTCGATTCAACGAGATAATCAAATTGTCTGGTTTTCTCAAGAATTCGGAAGAATCCTATGTGTATCAGAAGGCCAGTGGGAGTATGGTGGTATTTTTAATTCTCTATGTTGACGACATCATTATCATTGGGAATGATATTGGGATGATGCAAGACGTCAAAGCTTACCTCTGTAAGAATTTCTCTTAAAGGACCTGGGTGAAGCTTCTTATGTCTTGGGCATAAAACTCTATAAAGATAGAGAAATGAAGCTTATTAGGCTATCCCAATCAACATACATAGATAAGATCTTAGAACGGTATAATTTTGTTAACTGTAAGACATCAAACATATCGTTCAGACATGGCTTACATCTTTCGAAGAAGATGTGTCCGCAAACAGAAGATGAGAATATTAGAATGTCTAATCAACCTTATGCTTCGTGTTTGGGTAGAATCATGTATGCCATGTTATTTATTAGGCATGATATCAGCTTCGCAGTTAATGTGACGAGCATATATCAGTCCAATCCAGGAAATGACCATTGGATGGCCATTAAACACACCCTCAAGTATCTTAAAGGTACTAAGGATAAGTTTATAATTTATGGAGGAAACGAACTGGAAGTTAATGGGTACACGGATTCCGATTTCCAATCGGATCCTGATGATAGAAATTCTACATCAGGATTCGTGTTTACGCTTAACAGTGGTGTAGTTTGTTGGAAGAGTTCCAAACAGGGGTCGACAGCTGATTCCACTACAGAGGCGGAATATATTGCAGCTTCTGAAGCTGCAAAGGAAGCTGTATGGGTTAGAAACTTTATCACAGAATTGGGAGTAGTCCCAAGTATCAAGAATCTGATTACGTTATACTGTGATAATACTGGAGCCATTGCGCAAGCAAAATAACCAAGGGTGCATCAGAAGTCGAAGCATGTGGAACGAAAGTACCATATCATTCGAGAGATTGTATCGCGAGGGGATATTGTCATGTGCAAGGTACCGAGTGAAGATAATGTAGCAGACCCGTTTACGAAGGCCATACCTCCGAAGTTATTTGATAAACATGTGGAGTCGATGGGTATTAGATACAATCGATATTGGCACTAGAGCAAGTGGGAGATTTTGTTAGGGTTGGTGCTCTGAGCGCCAATTTTATTATGTATTTTCTTGTAAATACTAATGTAACGTTTTATTATTAATAAAATGGACAATTTCTTTTATATAACTTCTTCTTTAATATGGTAAAGACGTAACCGACCTTAGAATGATTAGTTATGATACTGTTACAAAAGCGTCGCAACTGACATTGAGTTGTATCATGACGTTGTCATTCTTAAACAGTTCCTGGTCAAGGTTTACACTACTTGGTCAGTAAAGTAAACCCGTTGAGACCGGTACATGTCGTATATTGGAATATTGGATTCCGATGGTTTCTCAATGAACAATGAGTCTTGGAGACTCGTACAGACGTGTAGGTGTTTATAGTGGATAAACATTAAACGACTCACCGAAGATTCTTAATAGATGGTACACCAACGTCAATAAGAATCTTCTCGGGTTGAGTGAGCATAGTGATTCTTTGACTTGAGATACCACTGTGGATATCTGAGTTATCCTCCACACTTAGATGGCAGTCACGTCACCGATCTATTAAGATCAGACCTCCGCCTGTACATTGGGTGTGGACTGATGCTCATGATATCCTGTGTGTATCAAGATAAGATATGTCAGCTCTGTGTACAGAGCATAGGTATTCAATATGGAATTAATAATCTGTTAAATCCATGGGACCGTGGTACACTGTAGAAATTAGTTCTGAGTGTTATTTGAGGGATTGCTAATAAAAACGTCGACGTGATTATATCTATAGAGATTTGACGTTTGTATCTGTATCTCTGGATTAATCCGGATACTTGTGACAGAGGGATTATACGTATGCAGTGACCTCGACTTGTATGATTCAGTGAGTTTATCCGTGTTCGTCATAATTTACGGGTTGGTGAATTATGGACACGAAATTTGATTTCGTGACGCATATGTATGAATCTAGAGAGTCTCACTAATGAAATTTACTCGTAGAGAACTAGGGCAACTGTTATGAATAATACTGATTATTTATAGCTCGTTTAACGGTTAAAAGAAAAATACATGCAATCGGGACCTAACGGTCATTTCTAAATTAATGTGTGTTTGTATTTAATATTTGATATTATTAAATACACATTAAATAAACATCAATTTGTGATATTTATAATTATATCATGAATATATGTATTTGAGATATTTAATGTAAATATAATACATATATTTAAGATATTTATATTTATTAATTAATTATTGAATTGTTAAATAATTAAATTAATTTATAAACTAAATATCTTAATGTCTTGATTTAGTTGGAAATGGCATGGTTTAATTGGAACACATTTTTATCACTTTATTAAAGTTAAAGTGTTGCCTTTATTAAACTAAAATGTGTGCCAATTAAAATCAAACAAAAATAAATTAGTTATTTTTTGTTTAATGCTTGGATAATTCGGCAATGCTAGGGAATTAACAAAATAAGTTTTGTTTCAATTTTTTCTAACACTTGGACAACATCAACAAAATAACAAAAGTGAGTTGAGAGCATTTGATCAAAAGGAAAGGAAAAATCAAAGTAAAAATTGGTTTTTGTAAGTTATTTTCTTTCTTCTTCTTCATGAAAAATTGTTTCATAATTCTTAGCTTCAATTGTGTTGTTAAGATCATGCCTCTACTCTTTTAGTTTGTAATTAAATTTGTTGGATGATTGTTGGATGTGTTTATGCATGTAGAATTAATTTATTAGCTTATTACTGTAATTAAGCTTAATAAATTAATTAGAAAATTAAAGTTGTCATTCTAGAGTTAATTAGCCATTCATAATTAGTTTAGAATTGTTCTTGATTAATTTCATGATGGTGAGAATTAATTGGTGTGGTAATTTGAAGATTAAAGTATTGAATTTCATTAATTTAGTGTAAATTACCTAATTTGAGTGATTTGTGAAATTAGGGTTCTTAACCCACTCAAATTTTGGGGCTTTTCATATATATGCTTTAATTTGATGTATATTTGATGCATGTAAAATTTGGGATTAATTGGATTTGATCTTGATGTGTTTTGAACAAATTGGGCCAAATTGTAATTAACTAAAGTTTTGGGCAGTTTCGGTAATTACAGAAAAATCTGGGCTGTTGGCGCAAATCTGAAAAAGTTTTCTGGTTTTGTAGCAAACTTGTAAAAATTATTTTGGGATTGATTTGGAATCAATTAAATATGTAATTGACATATTTAAAACTAAAATAATAAATTTACAAAAGTTTGGGGTAATTTTATAATTAAAAGAAATATGATTTCTTGGGTTATAATTTCATAATTTAAGTATTGGTTAATTAAATAAATAAGTTTATTTAATTGTTCCAAGAAAAAATTTTGAAATCGGAAAAATCGTTTTTCCGCGTTCCGCTGCGCTAACCATGTAAATAAAACCCCAACAACAATTATATTAAGTCAAGTTTTAAGATAATTTATATATTATAAATAAGGGAGATTAATATAAATTATAATAATAAAAGCTTTACCTTTCACCCCAGCAGAGGGAAGTTACCTATTCATACTGAAAAGTAAAATAAAGAAAGATCTAATGCTTAAAATAAAAATTAAATAAAAAAAAGCTGTAAATAAACAAACAAGATACAATCTTCTTATTATTCTTAAAGAAATCTCCAGAAGAAGGTATGAAAATTTCAAATGAATTCGGTCTCAATTTATAGGTAAATTATTGGTATGCGCGTCGCGACGCGCCATTGATTCGTGACACATGTATGCGGCTTTGACGAGATGATGACACATGGCTGTCGGTAGAATTATTGGCTCAGCTTCGCGACGTGTGAAGGCTTGTGCGTTGCGACGCTGATCTCATGTTGACGTAAGCAATGACGCGTGTCGGTAGAGTGAATTATTGTGCTGACGTCATGCTGACGTAAGTGATAATGTGTCGTCAGGCTGAATTATTGGTTGACGTCATGATGACTTGATGATGACGCATGTGCTGATGTGGCGATGACAAGTGTCGGCAGCTCAATAATTGCAGCGGGTCGAGACGCGAAATTCCAATTTTGCCATTTTTGTCCGTTTTTCGCTGTTTTGTCCCTGATTTGATTCCAGCGAGTCCTGAAATCTTATTTATCTACAAAATAATAGAAAACACATCAAAATATTCACAAAACTCAAGAAACTATACAAAATGTTAAGTAAAATGGGCGGTAAATATTGATATATTTTCCGCTTATCAGAGAGAAATCCTTTACCCTTAAAGTGAGATCGTGTGTTATTGAATTTAAGACTAAACTTAAAATTCATTTGTCAAGTTCATTTAAATTTACCACAACAATCTTGATGGTGATCAAACAACAAGAATATTAAGATCTAGATTCAATAAATAAGCCAAAACATCATACAAGACATAAGATAATTCAACTTATAAAATCATCAATATTGAGTGCTGAAAGGGATTGTTGGGCATCGCGACCCCAAAGGCTCTACGCATAGCGACGTGATGCATAGTGGATGACGCTTGTCGGCAAGGGAAACTTTTGGTGCTGAAATGGACAGCTTTGCGACGGAGAGAATATTGCACGTTGTAACGCTCAGTGAAAATTCCAATTTTGCCCTTTTTGTTCCATATTTTGTCGTTTTAGTCCCGAGTTGATTCCATTAAGTCCCGATATCATATGTCAGTGGCTCCGGTGTACTTTCTTTGCGGAGTGATGCCAACAACTCCGATGTATTTTTCATTCCAAAGTGAGGTCAGCAAATCCTATCAATTGAATCACAACCTACAATATCCAAAAGAAAAATTAAATTAAACATAGTTGAACTATTACTACTCAAGTAAGAGTTTCAGTGGAAAGTAATAGTAAATTGAATCCTTGAACTAAATCCAATAAGAGTTTCAGTGGAACGTAAAGTAGGCTATATCTCTCAGTTACTTGAATGGTGAACTTCCATATGTAGACAAGGACAGAATCTTAACTCTAATTGAGAAGGGATTACATTAAAAAATAACATGTACTAAAATAAAGTCAACATTTTTAAAAAATAAAATTATTTAAATTTAAAAGATTTAACAAATTAAAATAAATCAACATATATTTACGATTATTCTCTACGCGTTTTTCATATGTTGGCAACGTTGTATGACAATTTTGTTTTTTATGCTATTCAAATAATATTTTTCTATGGAAAATGATATATGTACCAACTTTTATCCCTAATTTTATCCCTACTCTCTCACTGTAGCTACAGTGAATTACTGTAGCTCACTGTAGCTATAGTGAGAGAGTAGTGATAATTTTTGGGATAAAAGTTGGTACATATATCATTTCCCATTTTTCTATATATAATATCAAGTCATCATTCATTGATTTTGGTTGATGCAGATTAAAACAAAAGATTTGTTTATCTGCACAACACTATGTATAACCATGTTTTTTTTTTTGAAATATTGGAAATTCCGCCGCCAAGCCACCTGACACAAGTTTATGCGGAGCAGGTAAAACATCTGACTACCCCAGGCTCTTATTAGAAATGCACCAACTGAACTCGAACTCGAATTCGGGATTTGATAACCAAATTCTAAGCCATTTGTAATCAAGTCACACCTATTTGAGGTTATGTACAACCATGTGTTTTTGGAAAAGCACAAAAGAGTAAAAATATAATAATTTCTTTTTTCATAAATACATATGGTTGTGCAAATATCATTTTTGTTTGATATTTTGTTATTCTAAGCCATTTGTAATCAACTCACCAAACGCTGTTGCAACTTGCAACTGGACAGAGCGCTATTGTGCAGAATGAGAAGTCACTTGAAGCGGAGTCGTTAGCGCCGCGTGTAGAAATTATTTTTGATATAAAATAATATTAGAAAGTCAACAGAAAAGATATTTCTTTGATATTTTAATAAACGAGCCCGCATTTTAACTAAAATACAGGAGTCCTCAATTGAAAGCTACTCATATATATAACTCCATCATATAAGCTATCCTGATTTAATAACATATGGACATACAATATAGTATATGTAATATCTTATCCATTCGGATATTGTCCAAGATAACATGCACGCACGCGAAATAGTACATGTGCTATCTTGGAACGCGCATAATCTAATGAGGGATCTTGCAACTTATTAATTTACATGACAATAAGATGATACATATATTATGTCAGGTTGGGTTAAACAAAATTGAGAATTGGCCCACAAGGGGTATGATTTGGTGGCAAAGGATTTTAGATTTTGTTGTAAGTCCTGAATTCGAGTTTGGTGGTGCATTTCTTGTAAAAGTGCGAGACAACCGGGGATTTTACCTACTCCGTTTAAACCCGGATGGGGTGATTTGATAGCGGAGTTTCCACGTTTAAAAAAAATGAGATTAGCCATAATATATATATATATATATACACAAGAAGATTCCAATGAAGACATCATCAATTGAATAAATTGAGGACAAGTTAAAAGACGAGAAAACACAAATTTCAATATAATAAACAACAAACACTATAAAATATGTGTTTTTCTCTGTAGCGGTTTTCAGCCTATTTAGTTGAGGAACTAATGCTGAATGTTGAGTTCTGAAGTGAAATTTTTACACGCTACAATCAAGAAGAGGGCAAGGCCTCCTGTTGGTGACTTCATATGATGCTTCTAATTTGTTCGAAGGCTCCTAGCCAAGGCCAAGCAGCATTGCTTCCATTCTGTACCTGCATCAGTTTGGCAAGTGTTTCCCTTGTTCTTACCATAACCTATCCGAATATTGGCAATTATTGCCATCCTAAGTCCGTTAGGGCAAGTGCAAGCATCCCGTGTGCTGTCACACATTTTCTCCGCATGAAAATTTAGCTCGAAGTACTAATGCTTTTTGGATGGTTGGCAGGGGAGCATATTTCTGGAAACAGGCATCAAGGGGCTCCGTCCAATATCCTCGTTCAAATTGTACACAAATAATGACGTTGTGGGAGAGGCACATAAGCAACACTTGTGTGCCGGAGAGCCCTCTGCATCACTGCTATAAAATTGAAAAAGTTCTAGTATTAGTAGAAAATAGTCCATAACATTGTGTCAAAACCAGGCAATTTATTCTGAATTACAGAATTCCAGTGAAAGGGTGGCAAGACACAAAGATCTATGTTTATCTTCGACATCATCTGATCAAATAAAAAGATCTCGATCCCAAATAACCATGGTTGATGGTGTTCCGCCGTCACATTTATCAACCAATAAGCATCTTGTTCTCATCCAAGAAGGTGTAAGTGGGTACCTCCAAATTGTATGGCGCTGGTCCCTTGCGAATCCTGCCAGAGATATCATAATGAGAACCGTGACAAGGGCAAAACCATCCACCAAAATCACCGGCATTTGGCAGGGGAATGCAACCCAGATGTGTGCATACCCCAATAACTACAAGCCACTCTGGATTTTTAACCCTCTCTGAGTCTTCCTGAGGATCACGAAGAGATCCAAGACCAACACTGTTGGCAAGCTTGATATCTTCCTCAGTCCTACGTCTGATAAAAACTGGCTTTCCACGCCACTTAACAGTCACTGTGCTGCCTGGCTCAATGCCGGAGAGATCAACCTCAAGAGAGGCCATAGCAAGAACATCCTTGCTTGCTGACATGCTCAGCACAAACTTAAGTATGAGGAGACGGATCAGTGAAGCATACACAAATCTACCACCTGTCAGGACAAAGTAGGCAAATGCCCGCTTGCTGGGGTCACCTGGAGGATAACGTTCATGATTGTATTCATCATATACTATCTTAGAAGTAGGGTTCTTAACAGCTGCCACTGTTGCTGGAACACCAGGAACCATGCTGTCTTCATTTCTAGGTGTGACTGACTCAGAAGAAAAACCTGAAACATCACTCAACAAGTCTCATCTTCACTGAATGTTCCAAAGAATGATCTAAGAGAACACTTTACGAATGGAAAAATACTAGAGATAATAGATAACACAAAAGATAACTAGATTCACAATGCATCATCAGGCATTAGGTCAAGATGTTGTATATTCAAAAGTTACATTCTTAATACTGTGAAGGGGGAATGAACAACATCAAACGGCCACTAAAAATTTGTAACTTGTGTTATGTATCATATAAATAACTTGCACCATTACTGTAATCAAAAGGTACTTTTACATCTTGACTGGCAGATTCTATTTTCTCCCAAGGAAATTCACAAAACATAGAAGCAAATAGGGAAATTCCAGAACTAAGGTTGATTTAGCAAGGAAACTCATGCATCCAAACCAAACCAAACAAAAACTTTTTCCCACTAGGTAAGGTCGGCTACATGGATCCTTTGACAATTGCACTATCTGGAATCATTGACAAACCAAGCAATCTCAACATCCATTTAGGCAAACTACCACACAACATTCTTAACCTACCATTGACCTCAAGTAAGTGAAAAGGTCAAGTGGAAAAAATCCAATCAGAGAAATTGTCATCCTGGGCCAGCAGGCCCGGGCTTGGCTTGGCCAAGCCTTGCGCCCGAGGGCCGAGACTGAGAGGTGCTTAATGAAGCCTAGCTCGAATATGACCAAATCCGGGCTTTTTCGAGCCCAATAAGATTTGTGTTGTTTCAAGTTAAGGTATAGTTAATATATTAAATGGGTATACTTACAATAAGAGGGGTGTATTTAGTATAACCATTGTTGTTTTTAATAAAAATGGGGTATACATAATAAAAATGGTGGGTATACTTTGTAAACCTAATATTATTTTATAATATTTTAGTTTTTTAAATTTTGGGTCAGGCTTCTTTATGTAAGCAAAGCTCGGGCCCGAGACCAAGTCAGGCTTTGTTATGTAAAGCACAGCCTGGGCCCAAATGATGTTGGGCCAAGCTCAAGCCCTGCAGGCTGGGGCCAAGCCTTTTTTGCCACCCTAAGTCCAATAGAGCACCCTTAGTACCAAATCCCAAGTTATCCAGAGAAAGATATGCCAATACCAGATAACTGTTTCCAACGATTATCAGTTATGATTTTCAAAATTAATGTAAAACACAATACAATTGTTTGAACACTCGGTCACCATTTAATGATAAACCACCCGTAGGCAAAATGGTGAACAACGACGACTCCAATGAAAATTTACCCAAAAAACACGTAGTTCCAACATAAAGCATTTCAAACCAGTTCGAATTATGGTGCATCCTTTAAATGAATGCAGAAAGTAAACAAAAACATTGTTTTCGAGTAAAAGTGAAACCCTGACAGCACGCAAATTGACTTGAGAAATGGCATGAGTAAAAAGTGAAACTCAGTTTACAAGCAAATTCACTTGAGATAGGACAAGGGAACTGCAGCACGGTAAGGGAAATTAAAATCCTTATAGCGTCCAACTGATCTGAAAAATGATTCATCGATACAATTCCACTTACCAACAGGTCGATACGATAACATATATATGTATACCTATTCTATCATCATGAAATTGTTGGACTCCAGAATCAACATCAGAGCAAGTCAGTTAAAACACCATACAGCATGGGTTTTCACTTTTTGTTGAATCTTTTTCTTAAAAAATGACTTTTATGACTACTTCTTTTACTGTAGTTCTCTCTGGTAATTAGTATTACTAATTACTGTATTACTTCATTTATTGGCTTTCAAACAACATTATCAAATATATACCCACTTCCCTATAACTTGGGGTTAGAAACCCATTAGCAACATTCCTAACAGTTCTCTTAAATTGAAAAAAATTATTCTTTAGACTATAAAATATTTACTTTGCTAAAACTGTAAAACTTTTCCTTTAAAAATATGATTCTACTGTTCTACATTTTAGTACATCCAACCATAGTTCGAAAACTTCATCTAAGGTGCGCCTCGCGGCCATGGCGCTTCAGGGATATCGCCTCGGGTCGAATTTTCAACAGGCCGCCCACCTCAAAGGCTTGAGACGGTCCACCTCATGACGCCTCGAGTCAAGGGGGCCTGAGGCGGTTCGAGGAGGAGCCTCAACCGAAAGCCCTAAAATTATTATTTTTTAAAAAATTAAAATATTATATAAGGGAACTGAAAATTGGGGCAATGAATCCCGAATTGAGCTTCTTTATAGACTAAAAAGCCATAAAAAACAAAATTTCTAATTTTGAAATTCTAACTGACAATATCGTTAACTGCATTGATAGAGAAGGTTGATCTCGATGCTTCACCGAAAATGACAAAATAATAATATCTTTAAAAATAATTAACATTTACTATTATATTTATTTATTAGTTATAATTTGTTATTAATAAATTTATTTATGATAGAAATAATATACGATAATGATGTTTTGGAGGATGACACTTTAAATACATATTTCATGCTATTAGACACAAATGATAGCCTATTTAGAGATTAGCAGTTACTTACTGCATGAACATATTTTATTGTGTTTCATTTTGTTTAGTTTTGATGGATGATTTTATAAATTAATTTGTGGATTTATTGTGGATGATTATTTTTGATGCTTTTAGTTTTTTCATGTTCAGATTGAGGCTGTCGCCTAAACCGCCTCGCACCGTACACCGAGTTTTTGAACCTTGCTTCCAACACATGTCTAAATACCACTCTCATAGTGAATTAAAAAAAATCAGTAAGAAACTCATTTGTATGTACATATGTTTATCAAATTTCTTAGAGAAATAAATAATAAAAATTTCAGCTTGAACGCTAATCCTAGTGACAAGCTAATCTCAAGCAAAGCTGCCAATATCATAATCGAAAATAAATAAAATTTCTTAAAATTATCAACAGAGCGAAAAAAATTAAACTTTAAACATCACCAAAAAAAATGTTGTAGGAAAACAAAAGAAAAAAGAAAAAGGAAAAAAAGAAGGCTGGAAAACCCTAACTGACCTCGGCAAGGAAGATGAAACTGAGGTCCGTGATATCTGGAGGTATGGAAGCCGTCGGATCTGAAATCATCGCCGGAGGAGGAGGACGAATCGGCGCCGTTGATTAGATTCGTATACAACGAGATGGGCCTCCATAACGACGGTGAAGAAAGAGATAAGAGCCTTCTCGCCGCGACTCTCAACATCTACAAAATCTCTCTCCGATTATTTCTTCGAAATGACGATTTGCGGTGATCGGTCTCTCGCTTTGCTATATTTCGGTAATTTTGGAGAGAGAATTGAACAGGCAAAATTATTGATTTTCGCTTTGCTATATTTCAACTTAATTCAGCTGGTGTCTCTAATCTTGACACGTAAGCATTTATTTGCACATGATCAAGGTATCGGCCCCTCTTTCGTTGGATTGAGCTTAATGCTTATCCCTAAAACTTATTTTTAACATTTTAAAACTTATTAAGGGAAATTTATAAAACTAATAAAAAATATATATATTCATTTGTTGACCGGCGTTTTCACACGCGAATAACGCAAGCGCACGTATCGTTCAAGTAGTATAAAAAGTATCGATCCTACGAGAACTTAATACATAAACTATTAATTTATAAAGCCAAATAATTACGAGTACCTAACAGATTGATTGTTTTGATTGGATGATGACTTTAAAATTAAAACAAGTAAATGAAAATGGTGCGAAAGTAGGTTGAGAAAAAATCAAATTTATAAAACTATCTAGGGTTGTGAATTCATCCAATATCTTTTTAAATGATGAAGTGGTTATTTTACGTTTGTGTAATATATTGGTTTATTAATCTGGAACGCGAAATTATGTAAAAACCTCTTCCGATGGTCAAATACAGATACACAGTATAACACAATTAATCATATTCATATGTTAACCAAGTTATCTGAATTTATTAAGATTAAGTTCCAATTATGGTTACCCCCGCCCGACAGGTATGTTCCAATTAAGTTCCTATTACACTTGCATGAGTATCCTATACCCAAATATATGAGAACTATGTCGTCGTGCCCTCACAACTCGCACAAGTGTAATACTAGTCTTTTACGCATTCATCGATGTCCAATCTCGATAATGCTCTGACTAGGGATATTTAATGATTTATCCTTCGTGGATTGATACTGTCTCATATCATTCTCAATCCAGGAACAAATCACATGGACCTCCTATCATTTATACATCTAGGTGATCTAATCACAAATGATAAGAGTGCAATCTCCTTTGTCACATAGTTAATTTGTACAACAACACCATGATCTGTACAAATAGTGACGCTATGGGTCATAATTGTCCAACAATCTCCCACTTGGCCTATAGCCAGTCACTCGAGTGTCTTACACCCGAACTATGTACGGTTGGCTCAAACTGCTGAGAAAAGACTTTCGTCAGCGGATTTGCATGATTATCATCTGATGCGATTTATTCGATCATCTTATCGCCACGATGTATGATCCGAACGAATCAGATGAATATCGAAGTATGTATCTGGATCGTTGATGAGACCATTAATTCTTTAGCACGTGCTGACGCCTAGCTCAGCTGCTAACAGAACTATATCTAATCTAATTAGATTTGTTATCAACCCAAATGGTTTCTATTACCGCCTCAGCTGCAGCAATAACCCGCATTTGTTGTTTATTCGGTAACAGTATCTTGCTTGGAAGATTTCCAGCTCACTGTTCCGTTATTCAAACTGTATAGTACCGTTTGCGACTTTTAGTCGTTTTATCGGTTGGGAAACTTGCAGTAGTGATTCCAGTCACTTCAAGTTCTCATTCTCCACAGATTACAGCATCCTTAGTTCTCTGATATACTAACGGATATTCTTAATATCAATCCAGTGACTATCACTTGGATTGGCCTGTTTGTGAATCCATATGCTCAAAGCGTATGAGACACCAGGTCATGTACATTTTTCAATGTACGAGTTCTCGGAGAGTTTTCTCGAAAGCCAAGCTTTCACCGATTATATTATTATGGGAATATAATTTCTAAGAAATGACGTATTATCATTATTTTATAGGATAGCTACTGTCAGTGCGCTCCCACTAACCCTCTTATATACACAATAATCTTTTCGTTTTGAATTAAATCATAAACCATTATGATTACATCAAAACGATAATTCTAAGAACCTAATGCTTGCTTCAATCCAAACATAGATCGAATAACCCGCAAACCTTGTTTGCTAGTTTTGGTACGACAAAATCGACAGGATGTTTTAAACATCCTCCAAAAGGTTTCCTTTTCAGGAAAGCGATTTTCCCGTTCAGATGACATATTTCATAAATGAAACACGTAGCTTTAGCAAGCATTATCCAAATGGATTTACCGTGGCAACAGGTAAAAGGTTGAATCGTAATCAACACAATGTTGATAATAATACCTTTCGCTACAAGCCTAGCTTAATACGTTGGTATGTTGCCTTCCATGTTTGTCTTCCTTGAAGACTTATATAGTACCAATAGGCACAATGCCTTATGGTACATCAACTAGTATCCAAACTAAGTTGATATACATGGAATCCATTTCGGATGTTCTGGCACTTTGCCATAATAGGGAGTCGATACCTTATATCACTTCCTCATACGTAGTCAGTTGGTATACCTCAATAAGATTAACATCTTTATAAGTTGAGATCAGAAACCCTTACCCCAGGTTGTCTTCTGACTCTCTCTGACAAACGCGGTTCTTGTGTATACGAAGATTAATGGTATAGTTTCATCCTTGATGAACTATATGTGTTCCATTAAGGATTCGGTGCCAGGAATAGGATTACTCCAATTTTCATCGAGTTTTACTATCCTCCCACTTACCACTGCATATCGGTATTCCTCTTAGGAAAACCACATGGCGAGCAACAATCTAATTGTTCTCTTGTGAGTTGTATAAGTACTACACTTATGGTATCCCTAGGATAACCTACAATTGGCACTTATCCAATTTGGGTTTTAGATTGGTAGCATCCAAACATATGCCTAGCATTCCCAAATTTACAGGAATGAGAATTCGGTTTCTTTCCTGTTCATATCTAATATGAAATCTGTCAAACAGATTATTATGGAACCTTATTCTAAATAAGTTTTGCATTGTTTATGCTTATCCGTTGAAGGAAATGGTAGCTCAAAGCGACTCATGATTAACCTTATCATGTCCAACAAAAATTTGGTTACTCTGTTCGGACACACCGTCACTTTGACGTGTTCCGGGAGGAGTCCTTATTGAAAGAATACTATACTCTTTCAAGCATTTTAGAAACTTATTGCTAAGTATTTTCATCATGGTCTAAACGTGACGATTTAATACTTTAGCCGATCTGTTTGTCTATTTCGTGTCGAAACTATAAAAGTTTCTGATTTGTGTTTCAAAAGAAACACGTAACCACAACACAATGCCACATCCGTAAAGGTCACAAAATATTCATATCCACATCTAGCCTAGCTAGACATGGGCCCACTTACTTCACTATGAACTAGGGCTTACAGATCTGTGGCATTTACACTTTTACCAAGTAAATAGTGTTTTAGGCACTTTGCCCAATTAACTAGATTCGTAGACTTATTTGAATAGAATCAAATTAGTCATAGTACTCACTCTTCGAAAGTGTGGATATACGATTCTTGTTTAATTGTGTCCCAGACTACAATGCCATAATATGTTTCTTCTGATCAAATCAGTTTGAGCTGTTTGTTTGTCATGTTATATTCTTTTGAAATTTATTTATATTCAAAATATAAATTCTGTTTTTCACATCTAATGTGTTTATCTCAATATCATCTTTATATAATGAAACACTTTAGTGTTCTAAAATATAAAGGTTCACCCGCAGCGGGTTAAACACTGATATAGAGATAATGTTTCTAGTCAAACTAGTTACATATAACAGTTTCCAAATTTAAGTACAAACCCGAAGGGTAGTCCTAAAATAGGTATCTACGGTTAAAACAGCGACTTTCGTCCCGTTTCCAATTCGCAGATTAATCTCAATTGAAGTCAGTATCCTGTTCATAACAGATTCTGAACATCAATATATATAATTCACACTAGTATCTAAAATCCAATTTTAATGCCAGTAGTGAATATAATTTTGACAAACATATTTGAAGTCGGAGCCTTGCTCGTTCTTCAATTCCTTCATGTCTGCTTTGTCCAAACGGCAGTCACGCTTTCGCGATCCCGTTTTCCACAATAAGGCAGTCATTTTAGGATATGTCATTTATCTTCCTAGAAGATTATAATGATTTTGCCTTTGCCCTTTTTCACACTCCAGAAGCCTTTAGCCAAGCCTTGGCCTTCTTAGAACATCGAAGTAAGGTGCGCCTTGCGGTACTTGCCTAATTGCAAATTTTGACTTTGTCTCCTTGAGAATAGTCATCAACTCTCCAAGAGTTATTATTGCAATTTAGTACTTCTAAAATCAATAATTAGAACTTTGAAGATCCTTCAATTTCATTATCATACTTTAAATGGATGAAATTTGCAATATTCGTTTAAACCCTTATTAGTTTCCAGGACCATCATGAAATTAGCAATATTAGTTTACACCCTTATTAGTTTCCATGACCATCATGAAATTATTCCCAATTTGAAAATTAAACCATTTAAATACATTTTCCCCATGATTATGTTTTAAATGTTAATCTTTCATTTTTATCTTGATTCTAATAGTCCAACTATTTAATCAACGATTTCGGTACTATTTATTATAATGATTACAATAGTCCAACTATTTAATCAACTATAATTTAATAGATTAAAATCAATTATATTGATTACTATAATCCAATTATAAAATCAACTATAAATGAATAGTTTGAATATAGTCCAATTATTTATTAAAAAAAACAACATTTAAATATTAGTCCAACTAACATTTAATATATATGACGAATGATATTTGAATGAGCGCGTATGGCAAGTAATTAAACGAATATTGCAAATTTAATTCTTGCCTCCCACTATTTTTTGGCGAGCCTCTAACCATCTGTTGAGTACTCGGGAAACCGTGTTTCCTAGCGGGCTAGGATCCCGTTAAATATCACACAATCTTGACTTTGGCCAACAATTGTATGATAATTAACTAGGTAGATCTCTAAGATCAATTGGATCCAATCCAATTCCTAGAACCGGTAGGGGGACATCCAAGTCCGAAATATATATCTTATATATGCCAATACATCCAATGTATTACATAACCTTTTTCCTCTGAATCAACTAAGCCTTGGCTTTGGCACAACAAACTTAGTGATCCCAGTTAAGCGTGACCCATTGACCATGGAAAGCTTCGTAATCAATGTCGATGGACAAGAAATGGTCTTGACTTTGGCCAACAAACCACAACTTGGACAAGACACCAATATGGAACAAAGCTCTCGTGATTCAAACACATCCTCGACGGACAAAGGCCTTGACTTTGGCCAACAAGCCAATGCCAGTCTCGGATTGAGTGAGAATCACTCAATAGAATGAAAGACGCTTAATATTTTACGAGGGTTTTTTCGAGTGCAAATTGGCAACCAATTTATTATCTTTGTTAAGGTCTCATCATCATACACCCTTAAACATGCATTCTAAACACATAATAAAGCGCATATGAATAAATAATAATGATATGCGGATGGATACTTTACACATTGATCCTAGATCAAATCTCTCAATTTCTCTCTCCCGCTAGCACATGTATTACTTCTACCCGTTACACTACACTTGTAAAGAAACCTCATTTACATTGAGGGGAATATGTGAGAAAAGAATACAAAGAATAAAGAGGTAATAAGGTTGGACACGCAGGTCCAATTAATAAATCAAATTTATTACAAAATCCAATCGGGTCAAACCGAATAACCAAAATCCAAATAACCAAAATCCAATCTGGGAGTTACCCCATAAGCCCAGAAATCAATTTAGGCCCATTAGGCCCAATTAAACTTTAAAGGTCCATTAGTCGCATTTGGGCTTTATGGAAGCGGTTTTGGGCCCAATTGGATCCAATCCAATTTGCCTTAACCCAACTTAGCACAACTAAGCCCAATAACAACATAACAAGCCCAAATCCAATTAAGGCCCAATTAATTAAATCATAAAAGTCCAATTTCATAATCTAATTAATCCTAAAGTATATAGCATTATTAATTACCCAAATCAATATTTCAAAACACCAAATTTGTACAATTAATCATGCTCATCATCATTAAATCACGTCCAACACAATTTAGCAAAAATCAAACCCAATTACATGCTTTAATACTCTCGGCAATTTGGGGAATTTTGTGTCCGATTCGAATTCAATCCAATTAATTCCACAATCGACATTAAATCAACATCCCAATTGATTCCAACTCATCCAATGAATCAAAAAATCAAAAATCACCAAGAATTTTAGGGCACATGTATTCGGCCAACACATCAAAAATTGGGGAAAAATGTTCCAAACACCTTTTCATCAAATTGATCCAATCAATCCACAATTAAATATCAATTAAGCATATTAATTCATCCAATTTCATTATACATGCTCAAAATCAAGTTTACCCAAATTTTAAGCCCTAAACTTTTTCATGCTTTTCCTTGCTCATGATACCATTGTTGGAGTTTACTAAGGTCCCAAGGATCAATAAACAAGCATGAACATGTGTGAATACAACGAGGGAGTCGCGAAATACTCACATCGATCGGTTGAGCGACGCGGAGACGAACAAAAATTCTATTTTTTGCCTCATGGACTGCTCGGCAGTGACTGCTCTGCAGCCCTCCATTTTCAGTTTTTGAGGTCCTTGAACAAGCTCCAAGCTTCGTCAAACGACTCCCGGCTCATGGGTGGACTTCCCTATCACCTTCGCATGTCTCTCGGAGTGCTAGCTCTTATGATTTTTGCCATAAAAATCAAAACACTTGCTTCCCATTTCTCCTTGTGTCTCTCGGCAGTGGGCTGCCAATAACAGAAGAGAAACACAGCCCCAAGGGCGTGAGATGATGAAGAGAATGGAGAGAGAGATAGTGAATGTGTTGAATGATTTCCAAAATCAAAAAGACTTAAATGATATACCAAAATTTGGTATATGTTCATTTAATTCCTTACACATTTGAGTGTCCAACACTCAAACATCAACTCACATCATTCAAGTTGTCAAGTCACATCACTCAAAGTGACAAGTGATTTGATGCTTGATGCGACTAGCGATTTGATGCTTGATTTGACTTGCGTGTCGCACTCGAATTCGAAATGCGAATGCGCTCGCAAACAATCTCGGGCTCGGGTTCGCTAATTCCAAATTAACGAATTTTCCGTTGCGACGCTATTAAATGATTACGCCTAGCAAAATCACTATTCACGTCGCTAACGAATTAATTCTAAATTAACTCGTTCGCCCGAATTAAAATCTAATTTCGATTCCGCGTCAAAATCCGTTTAATATATCTAATATATTAATTTATCGATTAATTCCAAATGAATCGTTATCTCTCTTTAATTGATATTTTATCCCAGATAAAATATCTCCGCAATTAATCCCAGATTAATTTTCTCTCTCATCTAATTAATCCCAGATTAATTAAAAGTGCTAGTCATACGTCATCGGTGAATCTTTGGGAAGCGACCCATGAGATCCCCGGATATGTTGGTAGTAAATTCGGTCGTCGGACTATCCGAACACGTAAGTACCTCGTACAACGTTTATACCGATTTACAAGACAAGGTTGGCTTCTAGCAAAGCGCCATGCCTATCCAATTCTCCAGAAATATCCTTACAGGAATAAAAGATCTATATCAGGCGTAGTATACGTAGTATTGCGTATTTCGATCCAGCATCGGATGATCACATGCAAGGCCTGAGGCTGGTACAGTGTCTGCCCCGTATGAAGCATATATCGGATTACGAGCAACAAGTCTATTTATTATCGGATAATCATGACCAAGTCATATTATCCCGACGGTTGCAACCTTTTAGAGAACCAGTTCTGTATCCCTACGCGATCATCATCTCCATATGACTGGAGTGACACTTCCGTCTTGACATCATACCCAACACACTATGATTCTCAATATACCCAGCATGGCGTACACAGAACCGGTTAAAGCAATCTCAGAAGGAGTGGGCTTGGTTTTTGAAGGTTCCCCAATGGTCTTTCCATTCTGGTTGCACAACTTTCCGTCATCGACTATACAGGGTACGGTCAAACTGGCCACACAGCCTAGGTCAAAACTTGCAACTGCTCAGTAATTTTGGTTACTTTGGTCTCCAATTGATCCAGGCGGGATCCCTCGTTGATTGACTCGCTCATGTTGGCTGACGGTCTTTTGACGAGTCTTTCTTCTTTCCTAACCCAACGTGTATCTATGATGGCTTTGAGACACAAGGGTTAACATGATGCGTGTATGCATGAAGTGCATGAGATGCGTGCGATGTATGGAATATATAAGTCTGCCCATTATCATTTTAAAGCATTCAATCATACTATTGCGCGGTGCAAACTTGTCCCAGTTGAAAAGGCCCAACAAGTTTATACTTTTGCGATACATGGCTAAACAACTTCAAATGATAAAAGGCCTAAACACAAAACGGCCCATCGACATTTTAGAAACTTTTGGCCCAATTGTCAAAGGACACGAACTCGACTCAGTTTAAATGGCCCAACAAGTTCATACCTTTTGATAAAAATTCCAATTGAATCGAAATGACGGTGGTCCCAAACCAAGCATAAAGAAATGATTTCTATGGGTCATACAACTATGGTTCGCATGTAGGTTTAAAAGAATGTAAACAAAGGCTCCCGCTGACGAAGGTTTGCTCACAACTAGGACTCTCCACTCAAGGGTTCAAGCGACCAAGTGAGCGCACCCTTTTTATACCTTACGGTACGTGCCAACGAGTCACGGTATGTGACTAACTGTCAAATGGATTTCTTATTGTAGATTCCCCAGAGGGAGGGTGGAGTAAGCTCACTTAAATACCCAAGTCTCTTAGGCTCTTATCGCCTTGGTGACAGGAATAAATAACAAGTCCTCCAAATTAGTTTGTCACAATGAGCTACGGGTAATGATTATCTAGATGCCTTCACAGTTTTTCCTTATAGAAAGGTAGTGAATGAGGGAAGACACTAAACCATCACCTAGCTTTAATAACGCCTTTGATTAAACTCCCTAAACCCACAGTAGACATGGTTAATTTAAAGCACAAATCACAAACATTAAAAGACATTATTTTGGGGCCGATTCTCTATCCCCAGTGGAGTCGCCAGACTGTAGGACACAGAAATCGGCCACGCTGTTCCGGGCTTGTGGCCCGATTGGGAGTACGGAGTAGCCCGCGGGGGACTAAACCGGAGAATAAAATGGAGTCGCCACCCGGTGTGAACCGGGAAAATGATTTAAGGCCGCACTCACCTCTCGCAAGGGAAGACCTCAAACCATTGGGTTCGGAATGGTCCCTTACTTATGCCACTTGTAATGAACGGATTTGTGCAATAATTTAACTAAGTCTACACAACATACATGTCCAAGAATGACCTAAATCTAGTTCGCATTTACAAAGATAAATCATATGTCTAAGTTTGCGTGCTTTAAAAGTAAGTCATCATAACGGAAAACATACGATATCACACAAGAATCTCATCGGCATGTTGGATTATCAAATACGAAAAATAAATAACAACAAAAACATAAACGTAGATTAAATTCCTATTGCGAAAGAAAATAACTAAATCATGCATAAAGAGACAATGTACTAACGGCTAAATCATGCTTAAAAATAAATAACACACTAAACTAAATCATGTTTAAGAAATAAATAACATACTAAACTAAATCATGCCCGAACACAAGGTTGGATGAAACGAAACATGTGTGTCTCTCAAGTGGTACGTGGCATTGTATCCCGAGTGCAAACTGTAATACCGTCCATTCGGCTACGGAATTTAAGTCCGGGTTTCCATACGATATACCGCAAGAGAGAACACATATTTCGTTCATCCGGAAATCACATCATGCACCAATCCACAATACTCATGCGAAATAAAGTAATAAAATAACTAAAAATAAAGGATAATAAATAAAAGGGGTGCCCTCAGGTCTAACCTCTTTAGTCGTCTATCGGAAGTGCGGTACGTGGTCGTCGGAAGGGTTGATGCTCCGCAACTCCTCTGGTTCACTGGTTCAACGTTTTCCTTCGCTGTTTCACTGTTTGGGCTTCTATTTTTACTCCGTTTCGCGGTGATTCTGGTCGCGGTGTTTTTTGGTCACTATTTTTACTGTATTAAGGGACTGTTTTTACGGTAATGTGGGGCTAGATGTTGGACAATTATGACCCATAGCATCACTATTTGTACAGAACATGGGTGTTGTACAAATTAACTATGTGACAAATGAAATTGCTCTTTTATCATTTGTAATTGGATTACCGGGATGTATAATGATAAAAGTCCATATGATTAGTTACGGATTAATAAGATATGAGACAATATTAATCCAATAAGTTTTAATCATTTAAATATCCCTAGTCGTGGTATTATCGAGATTGGACATCGATAATGCGGAATAGACTAGTATTGCACTTGTGCACGTTGTGGGAGCATAACAACATAGTTCTCATATATTTGGGTATTGGATACTCATGCAAGTGTAATAGGAGGTTGTGTTTATCGATGGTACGGAAACAGCCTCACTCTGGATAGACCCCTCGGAATTTCATTGGTAGTATGACTATGTGTCTATGGAAGTCCGAATCAGGGTAGGTGTATTTGGTCTTAACCTGAGACATGCATCGTTAATACTTGCGACAATCAATATACTTTGGTTTTGGTCGTCCAGGGCTTTAACAGCTTCTGTGTACGCCTCTTCTGGGTATATTGAGAATCATAGTGTATTGGGTGTGATGTCAAGATGGAAGTATCACTTCAGTCATATGGAGATGATGGTCACGTAGGATAAGGAACTGGTACTCTTGTATGCTGCAGCTATAGGGATAATATGACTAGGTCATGCTTATCCGATTATAGAGACTAGTTACCAGAGATCCGATATGTGCTTCGTACGGGGCAGACACAATTCCAGCCCCAGGCCTAGCACGTGACATCTGATACTGGATCGCAATACGCAATACTACGTATACTACGCCTGATATAGATTACATATTCCTTTAAGAATATTTCTGGAGATCTGGGTAGGCATAGCGCTTTGCTAGAAGCCAATCATGTCTCGTAAATCGGTAAAAACGTAGTACTAGATACGTACGTATTCGGATAGTCCGACGACTGGATTTACTGCCAATATATCCAGGGATCTCATGGGTCGCTTCCCGAAGATTCACCGATGACGTATGACTCGCACATTATTAATCTGGGATTAATAAGTAGAGAGAGAAAATTAATCTAGGATTAATTGCGGAGATGTTTTATATGGGATAAAATATTATTAAAGAGAGAGAGCGATTAATTTGGAATTAATCGATAAAATAATATATTCGATATTATACGAAATTAGATTTCGACGCGGAATTAAAATTAGATTTTAATTCAGGCGAACGAGTTAATTTAGAATTAATTCGCTAGCGACGTGAATAGTAATTTTGCTAGGCATAATTATTTAATTAATTTGATTTAATTACGTCGCAACGGAAAATAGTTAATAATTCGAAATTAGCGAACCCGAGCCCGGGAGTGTTTGCGGGACCACTCGTATTTTGAATCAAGTGGGGCCCACAAGTCACATCAAGCGTCACATCATTAGTCACTTTGAGTGATGTGATGCAAGTCACTTTTTGGTGATGTGAGTTGTTGGAGGCATTAATGCCTTATACCAATTTTGGAAATTGAATTTTGGTATTAGATTTTGGAAATCAAAATACACAAAACTAACTCATGTTATTCTCTCCCTTCTCTCTCAACTCACGGCTTTTGAAGCCATTTCCTCTCAAATTTTCTCTCATGGCCGAGAGATGCAAGAAGCTTAAGGAAGGATTTATGGCAAATTTTTCCAAGTGTTAGCACACTAAAGAGGTCATTCAAATGTGATAGGGAAACCCATTCATGAGCATGGAATCCTTCATCAATGCTTGGAGCTTGAAGACAACTTGGAGTACAAAAGAGGAGCTTGGCTGAGAGCTTCAATGGAGTAAGGAAAAGTTTTTGTGTTCTTCGCATCGCAAAAGTCGATCAAAGTGAGTATTCCACAACTTTATTTTGATGTATTCACATGTTTTCATTGCTTAATTGATCTTGGGAAGACCTAGAAAACCCAACACTGCAGTTCAGGGGTTCAGGTCAGGGACTGTTCGGCAGTTCAGGGGGTTGTGTGGTGCGGCAGTTCATGGGTACAGGTCAGGGGCTGTTCGGCAGTTTAGGGGTGCAGGTCAGGAGCTGTTCGGCAGTTCATGGGTGCAGGTCAGAGGCTGTTCGGCAGTTCAGGGGCTATGGATGCGTGTGCATGAGCTGCATGCAATGTCAGTATTTGGCAGTGTTTTATGTGTGCCTTTTGTGCATGCAAGGGCAGTATTTGTGAGCGAGAAGGATGGCAATATGTGGGCTGTGTTGAGGACGTGAATGGAGGGTAGCTGTTAAAGGTTATTTTCTTTGCTTGTTCATGCGTGGCCTGTGAGCTGTGGAGAGTGTTTGTTACGTGAAGAGTGTTAGCTGGTCGATGTGGGACATTGCGTGATGAAGGAATGAGCTGTTTGTGAGGGGCGTGCTGGATGAAGGCTTTAGCGTGAGGTTAGAGGTTGGATGAAGGCTATCACGTGAGTGGGTAATTTGTGGGCAATGGTTCACGTGAAAAATGGAGTCAGTTTAGGGTTTATTTGTTGTGGCCGAGTTGAGGGGGTGTTGGCTAGGTTGTTTGTTCTTGCATGATGAGAGGCTGATGTGATGCTGAGTGGATTGTGTTGCTTGGTAAATGGGCGTGAGCTAGGTAGGTGGCGTTGAGGGTGTTGATGTTGAATAAAGGGCTGTTTTGAGTGGAATATTTACGTGAAGGGGCTGGTCAGGGGGGAATTTGTTTGTGTGAAATGGAGGCAATGAAGGTGGAAGATGGAGCTATGGTGTTCGAGAGTATGGTGTAGTGCCGTGAAGGTGGAAGAGAGAAAGGTTGAGGTGGGAAGCTGGGGCTGCTGTGTTCGAGAGAAGAGAGGCTGTGAGGATTCTAGTGTTTTGTTTTGTGAGATTTTTTTTGTGAGTTAAGATCAATCCCCCTCCTACCCCTGTGTGAGTGTATTACGGTTTATATTGCTTTTGTTTTGAAGTGAGAGAGAGAGGGACATATGGGTGGTTTATGGGTTATGGTATGGGTGGTTTATTATGTGTTTGTTGTTTGTGATTTGTGTGTGATTCACATGGAGATGGGCTTTACTTGTTTTGTTGCTTTGTCTTGCATGGGAGAGGTGTATGGGGCATGAAGTGCATGGGTGAGGTATGGGTTTTTTGTTTGTTTTTTATTTGTTTGTGAAGAAAGGTTTATGTGCTTTGTTGCTTTGTGTTTTGTTTACTGTGAGTCTTGTTTGTTTGTGTTTTGTTAGGTTGAGATGAGTGGGGTTTTGGTTTGTTTGTGTTTTGTGTTTTATGATTAGTGGTTTTGTTGATGGAATTGTTTGTGTTTTGATTGGTGGATTTAGGGTTCGGGCATGGGCTTTGGCTTATTTTGGTGGGTTTGGTGTATGGTTTGGGTGGTGTGTGGGCTTGGTGTGTGTCTTGTGGGGGTTTGGGCCAATGATGTGCTTTAAAACAGAGGTCCAACAAGCGAACCCGAAGCTAAACAAGCGAATTAAATCCACTAAGGTGTCAATGTATGACTCTCCCCTTCCGACGTCCGTTTCCCGTGCCTTCCATAATTTAAAGAGGTAGTGTCTCCATGCGAGACTCATCATCGGGACTTATATGCAAAAATGCAGTGCCTACAATAGCGGTATCTGACCGGTGCGTAATCACAAGCGTATAACGCAAGCGCACGTATCGTTCAAGTAGTATAAAAAGTATCGATCCCACGAGGACTTAAAACATTTTGTTATCAATTTATGAAGTTAAATGTTTACAAGTATCTAATGGATTGATTGTTTGATTGGGTTGTGACTTTAAAATTAAAACAAGTAAATAAAATTGCTTGAAAGTAGATTGAAGAAAGTAAATTGCGGAAAGTAAAAACTGAAAAGTAAAGAAAAGAAAGTGTGAAAGCGGGGAAATTAATTACTGAAAGCTGTAAATAAACAAACAAGATACAATCTTCTTATTATTCTTAAGGAATTCCTTAGAAGAAAGTATGAATTTACAAATGAAATGCCTTAGTATTTATAGGCAAAATTTTGCATTTATCAAATCATCCACCAAATCCATTAGTAATTGCTCCACTAATTGCTCCACCAAATCCATTATTAATTGCTACACTAATTGCTTATCATGTTTGGTGGGAGTTTGACTATTTTTATTTTTTATTTATTTGCTTTGAAAATGACTTTAATAATTACACATAAACACTTCCGGCTGTTTCATCATTTTCTGTCATGAAATCTTCAGAATTCGAAATTATTTTGTTCTTCAAAGTTGTAGATCATTGAGTCTTCTTTAATCTGGAACTTGAATCAGATCCAATATCGGAGTAAAACGTTATGCCCAAAATAGGATAGATACGCAAAACTGGAATTTCCAAAACTGCACTTCGTTAAAACACACTTTCAAGTTTCCAATCTCCAAATTTAATATGTCAAGTCCAATATTTGCCATTATTTGACCCATATTTCATCCTAAATGATTTCATTGAGTCCCAATATTATTTTATCTACAAAATAAACTAAAACATATCAAAACGTTCATCAAACCCGAGAAACTAAACAAAATATTAAGTAAAAGGGGCGGTAAATATTGATATTTTTTCCGCTCATCACACCCCCAAACCTAACATTTTGCTAGTCCTCGAGCAAAACAACAAAATAAAATACAAGAAACAATTAAAATTAAACTAAGCCACTTTCGTAGGGATCACGGTTGCATTAGCATATGCAAAAAGCCTTTAAACCCCTAGGTGTCCCTAGTGGACGAGTTATAGTCTCGTGAGGGCTTACAGCAACGATACCCACAAACGTTTTACAAAAGTAAAAAAATAATAAAACTAATGCACATAAAAGCAAAAAGACAAGAGAAAATAGAATAAAGAAGTTAGTGACTAATCAGGTGAAACTTCTACTCCAAGTTACTAGTTGTTTTCTTTCTTTCTAAATTACTAAATAAGTAAATTCTCCGACTATATTTACCATTCTCCATATGCACAGCCGACAAAATATTAATCAACTCATTTTTTCCCACAACAGTCACAAGTGCAGTTGATAAAAGAGTAATATTTTTGTCCTAAAGTTTTATCAGAATTCACACCTTTTTGCAGCAATGGAATAATTTTTCTGATTTTTTTTCTTTGATTTTTGATTTTTTTTATTTATAAACAATATCTTCCATCTATGTAGCGAATGTTGGGTCGGTGGCTCCCAAACTAGTTGGCTTTAGGGCACCAGATGTTAAGACACCCCTACGAACTTAATTACTCAGACTTCAGATATATATATATATATTATATATAATATATATATATATATATTATATATATATATATTTGTAGCATCTTTGATCCATGTAGCGAGCTTTGGGCCAGTGACTCCCAAATCAGTTGGTTTTAGGGCACTAAGTGTTAAAACACTCATACAGACTTAATAACTCGGATCTCAGACATTTTTTTTTACTCCTTCATTTTTTTGAGATGCTTCCTCCAATTAAACTAGAGCACTGAATATTACAAATTTTCCAATCATAGCTCATGTCTGTATGTTACCATGCATGTTGATAATACCTGCCAACTGAGCATATGCAGATTCATTTTAGTCAATATTATGGAGAATTTACAAATTAAATTATTCAAAAGGAAATAAACAAAAATTAACTTGTTCCGAAAATAGGTTTGAAATACGTTTCAGGAGTTGAAACTCCTTACACAACTATCTCTTACCAATTTCACATTTTTAGTCAAAATAAAAACGCAAAATATTTTTGTAATTTTTGAAAATTTTTCAATTTTTTTTTTTATATTTTTCGAAAAAATTTGGACTAAAAATAAAAATAACACACAACTAAAAACAAGGTACTAATCAACTAATTCCCTCCCCCAAACCTAAATGAGACATTGTCCCCAATGTCTTAAACAGTGGAAGAAGAGTTTAGAAGATAGTACCTGGTTAACTGAAATTCTACACGAAAAGTTAAAGGTTAAGATCCAGATTAATACGACGCCTCTTACCACGATCGTCCTCAGAACAATTTATCTTTAAAAGGATAGGGTCAATTTGTGGTTCATAGGCTAAGATTTGGTCAATTAGATCCGGAACAGTTCTGGCAGTGAAGAGGAGTTCTTTTAAAGATTTTGACACAAACCTATTTCTACGGGCATCATCAAGAAACAAACAAAGAAAATCATACAACCCTTCAACCTTTACAGTCCAAGCGGTTTCTGGTGTATGTTCAGGTTCATCCAAGATAACACTGTAAAAATTTCCTCCAATGTACCCAAGCCACATGGCAAAGTAAAAAAAGCATCAGCACGGTTAATCATTTCTACCAGTCGTTCAAACATACCTAGCACGATCAGTTCTTCTCCGTTTGATGGTCCAATAAGATTTGCATCTGCCAAGGGTTTTGGAATGATTCCCAAAACGTGACTGCCTCCTTCCTGTATGGCCTTTGAAACGATCCCCATTAGTCCAAGATTGCCTCCGCCATATACTACGTGCATATTTGACCGGCGTAAACACACACGTATAACGCAAACACACATATCGTTCAAGTAGTATAAAAATATCGATCCCACGAGGACTTAATATCTAATCTATTAAATTTATGAGGTCAAATGATTACTAGTATCTAACAGGTTGTTTGATTGATTTGAAATGGTGACGATTCTAAATTTAAAAACAAGTAAATAAAATTGTTCGAAAATAGGTTTTAAGAAAATTCAATATTAAAAACTATATAGGGTTGTGATTTCTTCCAATATCATTTTATAGATGAAGTGGTTATCTTAAAGTTGGGTAATATATTGATTTATTAACCTGGAACACTAAATTATGTGTAAGCCTCTGTCGATGGTCAGACACAAGTACCCAGTTTAACCCAATTGAACCATATGTCTATGTCAACCAAATTATCTGGATTCATTAAGTTTAAGTTCCAATTATGGCTACCCCCGCCCGATAGGTATATGTCTATCCTGTAAGGAAATCTATTAAAGGCTTATCTATCCTCAAGGAAGATCGTGGAATGTTGAGTCTAAGGTCTTAAACTTAAAATCCCTATGTCTAATTCATTTTAAGTTTCCCAGTTCAATTTTATTAATGGCCAGTTAATGAAAAAGCATTAAGATTAAGACTCAATAAATAAATCTTTATATTACCCAAGCTATAATCTAACCTCTTATAAACCGGTGATATTGGATTTCATCACAACCCCAGATAACTGGCTTAGTTACGACACATATTTACGGGTAGTAAAAAAAACCTAAATAAAATAAAAGACATAAAGTAAAATACTGAAAATTAAATACTGAAAAGTAAATGCTGAAAGTAAATTGCTGAAAGTAAATTGCTGAAAAGTAAATGCTAAAAGTAAATTGCTGAAAGTAAATGCTGAAAGTAAATTGCTGAAATTAAAGAAAGAAAAGTACTGTGCGTAAAAGTAAATTACGTAAAGTAAAAACTGAAAAATAAAGAAAAGAAAGTGCGAAAGCGGAAATTAATTACTAAAAGCTATAAATAAACAAACAAGATACAATCTTCTAAGTATTCTTAAGGAATTCCTTAGAAGAAAGTATGAATTTTACAAATGAAATGACTTGGTATTTATAGACAAAATTTTGCCTCCATCAAATCATCCACCAAATCAATTATTAATTGCTCCACTAATTGCTCCACCAAATCCTTTATTAATTGCTCCACAAATCTCTTATCATGTTTGGTGATGATTTGATAATTTTTATTATTTATTTATTAATTTATTTTTTGTTTTGAAAATGATTGAAAGTGACTTTAATAATTACACACAACACACTTCTGGATGGTTCATCAATTTTGGGCATGACATATTCCGAATTCGAAATTATTTTGTCTTTCAAAGCTGTAGATCTTTGAGTCTTCTTTAATTTGGAACTTGAATCAGCTCAATCCGATATCAGAGTAAAAAGTTATACCCAAATTACGACAGATTCACAAAACTGGAATTTCCAAAACTGCACTTCTTTAAAACGCCCTTTCAAGTTTCCAATCTCCAAAATTAAAATATCAAGTCCAATAATTGCCCTTATTTGACCCATATTTCATCCTAAATGATTTTATTGAGACCCGATATTATTTTATTTGCAAAATAAAATAAAACACATCAAAACGTTCATCAAACCCGAGAAACTAAACAAAATATTAAGTTAAAGGGGCGGTAAATATTGATATATTTTCCGCTCATCACACCCCCAAACCTAGCATTTTGCTAGTCCTCGAGCAAAACAATAAGATAAAATACAAGAAGTAATTAAAATTAAACTAAGCCACTTTCGTAGGGATCACGGTTGCATTTAGCATATGCAACAAGCCTTTAAACCCCTAGGTGTCCCTAGAGGACGAGTTGTAGTCTCGTGAGGGTTTACAGCAATGATACCCACAAACATTTTACAAAAGTAAAAAATGTAGTAAAAGTAATGCACACAAAAGCAAAAAGACAAGAGAAAAGAGAATAAAGAAGTTAGTGACTAATCAGGTGAAACTTCTACCCCAAGTTACTATTTGTTTTGATTCAATCTAAATTACAGAATAAGTAAATTCTCCGATTATTTTTTTACCATTCTTCATATACACAGCCAACAAGATATTAATCAACTCATTTTTGCCCACAACAGTCATAAGTGCAGTTGATAAGAGAGTAATATTTTTGTCCTAAAGTTCTATCAGATTTCACACCTTTTGGTAGCAATGGAATAATTTTTCTTATTTTTCTGATTTTTTCTTTGATTTTTCTCTATTTTTTATTTATATACAATATCTTCCATCTATGTAGCGAGTGTTGGGTCGGTGGCTCCCAAACCAGTTGGCTTTAGGGCACCAGGTGTTAAGACACCCCTACAGACTTAATTACTCAAACTTCAGATATATATATTTTTGCAGCATCTTTGATCCATGTAGCGAGCTTTGGGCCAGTGACTCCCAAACCAGTTGGTTTTAGGGCACTAGGTGTTAAAACACCCTTACAGACTTAATAACTCGAATCTAGGATTTTTTTTTACTCCATTGCTTTTTGAGATGCTTCCTCCAATTAAACTAGAGTATTGAATATTACAAACTTTTCAATTTAGCTCATGTCCGTATGTTACTATGTATGTTGATAATATCTGTCAACTGAGCATATGAAGATTCATTTTAGTCAGTGTTAAGGGGAATTCACAAATTAAATAATTCAAATGAAATAAACAAAAATTAACTTGTTCCGAAATAGGTTTGAGATACGTATTAGGAGTGGAAACTCCTTACTCAGCTATCTCTTACCAATTTCACCTTTTTAGTCAAAATAAAAACAAAAAATGCAAAATATTTGTAATTTTTGAAAATTTTTCAATTTTTTTTATATTTTTCAAAAAATTTTGGACTAAAAATAAAAAGAACACAAACTAAAAACAAGGTACTGATCAACTAATTCCCTCCCCCAAACCTAAATGAGACATTGTCCCCAATGTCTTAAAGAGTAGAAGAAGAGTTTAGAAGGTAGTACCTGGTTAGCTAAAATTCTACAAGAAATTAAAGGTTAAGATCCAGATTAACACGACGCCTCTTACCACGATCATCTTTAGACCAATTTATCTTTGAAAGGATATGGTCAACTTGTGGTTCATAGGCTAAGAGTTGGTCAATTAGATCCGGAGCAGTTGTGGGAGTGAAGAGGAGTTCTTTCATAGGTTTTGACACGAACCCATTTCTCCAGGCATCATCAAGAAACACACAAAGAAAATCATAAAATCCATCAACGTTAAACAACCCAATTGGTTTCTGGTGTATGTTCAAGTTCGCCCAAGATAGCACTATAAAAATTTCCTCCAATGTACCTAAGCCACCTAGCAAAGTAATAAAAGCATCAGCACGGTTAATCATTTCTACCAGTCGTTCAGACATACCTGGCACAATCAGTTCCTCTCCGTTTGATGGTTCAATAAGATTTGCCTCTGCCAAGGGTTTTGGAATGATTCTCAAAACGTGACTGTCTCCTTTTTGTACGGCCTTTGAAACGATCCCCATAAATCCAAGATTTCCTCCGCCATATATTAAGTGCATATTTCTTGCAGCTAAGAATCGACCCAATTCTTGTGCTGCTTCTACGTATTGTGGCTTAACACCAACACTACTACCGCAAAACACACAGATGTTTTCAACTCGTTTTCTTGAAGTGGATTCAATTTTTTTTTATGTATTTCTTTCTCAACTCTGGATGCCTTCAAAAGTACAATGACGGGCTGAATTTATAGTACCTGAAAAGGGTGAGTAAAAATAGCACAAGTATCTTCCAGAGGACGATTATTAGTTAACAGTAAAATAAATCATGATAGTAAAAAAAGTATGGATCCTGTCGGAGAAAATAAAAGAAAAACAACAACACAAATTACAATTATTAGGAAAAGACCAAGAGATATAACGCACACGTATAACGCAAGCGCACGTATCGTTCAAGTAGTATAAAAATATCGATCCCAAGAGGACTTAATATCTAATCTATTAATTTTATGAGGTCAAATGATTACTAGTATCTAACAGGTTGTTTGATTGATTTAAAATGGTGATGAATCTAAATTTAAAAACAAGTAAATAAAATTGTTCGAAAGTAGGTTTTAAGAAAATTCAATATTAAAAACTATCTAGGGTTGTGATTTCTTCCAATATCATTTTAAAGATGAAGTGGTTATCTTAAAGTTGGGTATATATTGATTTATTAACCTAGAACACTAAATTATGTGTAAGCATCTGTCGATGGTCAGACACAAATACCCAGTTTAACCCAATTGAACCATATGTCTATGTCAACCAAATTATCTGGATTCATTAAGTTTAAGTTCCAATTATGGCTACCCCCGCCGGACAGGTATCTGTCTATCTTGTAAGGAAATCTATTAAAGGGTTATCTATCCTCAAGGAAGATAATGGACTGTTGAGTCTAAGGTCTTAAACTTAAAATCCATATGTCTAATTCATTTTAAGTTCCCAGTTCAATTTTATTAATGGCTAGTTAATGAAAATGCATTAAGATTAAGACTCAATAAATAAATCTTTATATTACCCAAGCTATAATCTAACCTCTTATAAACCGGTGATATTGGATTTCATCACAACCCCAGATAATTGGCTTAGTTACGACACATATTTACGGGTAGTAAAAAAAACTTACATAAAATAAAAGACATAAAGTAAAAATACTGAAAATTAAATACTGAAAATGAAATACTGAAAAGTAAATGCTGAAAGTAAATTGCTGAAAGTAAATTGCTGAAAAGTAAATGCTGAAAGTAAATTGCTGAAAATTAAAGAAAGAAAATTACTGTGCGTAAAAGTAAATTACGTAAAGTAAAAACTGAAAAATAAAGAAAAGAAAGTGTGAAAGCGGAAATTAATTACTGAAAGCTATAAATAAACAAACAAGATATAATCTTCTTAGTATTATTAAGGAATTCCTTAGAAGAAAGTATGAATTTTACAAATGAAATGGCTTGGTATTTATAGGTAAAATTTTACCTCCATCAAATCATCCACCAAATCAATTATTAATTTCTCCACTAATTGCTCCACCAAATCCATTATTAATTGCTCCACTAATCTCTTATCATGTTTGGTGATGATTTGATAATTTTTATTATTATTTATTAATTTATTTTTTGCTTTGAAAATGATTGAAAGTGACTTTAATAATTACACACAACACACTTCTGGATGGTTCATCAATTTCGGGCATGAAATATTCAGAATTCGATATTATTTTGTCTTTCAACGCTGTAGATCTTTGAGTCTTCGTTAATCTGGAACTTGAATCAGCTCAAACCGATATTGGAGTAAAAAGTTATGCCCAAATTACGACATATGCACAAAACTGGAATTTCCAAACATGCACTTCGTTAAAACACACTTTCAAGTTTCCAATCTCCAAAATTAAAATATCAAGTCCAATAATTGCCCTTATTTGACTCATATTTCATCCTAAATGATTTCATTGAGACCCGATATTATTTTATGTGCAAAATAAAATAAAACACATCAAAATGTTCATCAAACTCGAGAAACTAAACAAAATATTAAGTTAAAGGGGCGGTAAATATTGATATATTTTCTACTCATCAATATTCCTTGCAGCTAAGACTCGACCCAATTCATGTGCTGCTTCTACATATTGTGGCTTAACACCAACACTAGTACCGCAAAACAAACAGATGTTCTCAACTCGTCTTCTTGAAGTGGCTTCAATGTTTTACTCTGGATGTCTTCAAAAGTGAAATGATGAGTTGAATTTATAACACCTGAAAAAGGGTGAGTAAAATAATAGCACTAGTACCTGCCAAATGACAATTATTAGTTAACAGTAAAATAAATCGTGATAGTCAAAAAGGTCTGGATCCTGACGGAGAAAATAAAAGAAAACAACAAAATAAATCACAATTATTAGGAAAAGACAAAGAGATATAATATGTACAAGAAATGTAGTGGCTTGATTGACGTCTATGCGTCAGGGAAAAGCTTCCCATCCAATTTTCTTATAAATTGGCAAACAGGGTCTTTTTGAGTCAGATTCCCAAGACTTAACTGTTGTCTTTCTTTTTGGAATTGTGTATGTAATTTGCGAATGGCTATATGAACATATCCACTGGGATGCGTCTCAAGAGTAGAAGATATATCATCTAAAGACTACTTACTCAAGCCATCCCTAATGAATTTTATTTTGTCTTCGCGATTATCAGACACCATTCCTAAAGAACGACAACGAGTATTGCAATTCCAGCGTACACATTTATAACAAACACCCATTTGCTTAGCTCTACGTTTCTTTGCATAGGTGCTTCTTCCAAAACCAGGCAGATGTGAAATAAAAGAGTCAGAAGACTCACCTGCCAATTAGACCCGTGCTTTAATTACCCAACGAATGTCATTAGGAACACCATGGATCATTAGTAATCTCATCCGTTCCAAGCGAGCTTTGTAAACTTTCATCAGAGATTTTTGAGGGAGAGAAGGAAATTGCTTGTGAAGATTTGTGAAAACTTCTTCCATCGTGTAATGACTTTACCTATAAAAATTAAACACACAAAAATAAAACACACCAGATCACAATATATACACAAATTGCATGGGTTGCCTCCCTACGAGCGCTAAGTTTAAAGTCGTCATCTAGACTTGACTTCTCGAACGTTAAGCTGGATCTGAAAGTGAGACACTTTCTTTTTGTTGCTCAAATGATTCTCCCCAGTAGTGCTTGACATGCTTGTTTTTAACCTTGAATGTTTTGTTGGAGTCGGGATCATGTATCTCAACGGCTCTGTCTGGTAAAACCTTGGTGATTAGAAATGGACCTGACCACCATGATTTTGGCTTCCATAGGAAGAATTTCACCCTTGATTTGTTTAACAGTACCTTCTGCCCTTGTTCCAGTTGTATGCGCACTAACTTCTCATCATGTATTTTTCTCACCTTTTCTTTGTACAATTTTTCATTCTCAAAAGGCTGATTGTAAAATTTCTCCAATTCATTGAGCCGGTGGAACTTTTTCTCTTCTGTTGCTTGTGTTGCAAGAATTGGCTTTTTCAGTGCAAAAGACGCTTTATCTTCAGGCTCCACGTGCAATTGACATGTTTTAAGTTTGTCAGTAGAACTTTGCATTGCATTGGAGTTCTGAATGGTACTGTGTATCACATCAAGTCTAAAACATTCCTCCTTTTCATCATCTGGGAAATTCATGGCCTTGAAAATATTGAATGTTACTTCTTGGTCCTGTACTCTCATGGTTAGTTCTCCTTTATGTACATCAATAATGGTTCGACCTGTAGCCAAGAATGGTCTCCCAAGGATAATTGGCACGTCTGCGTCTTCCTCCATATCAAGGACAATAAAATCTGTTGGGAAAATGAATTTGTCAACCTTGACCAGTACATCCTTAACTACGCCTCTTGGAAATACGAGCGTTCTATCAGCAAATTGTAGTGAGACTGAAGTTGACATTGTTTCTCCAATCTGCAGTTTCCTAAAAATAAAAAAAGGCATCAAGTTAACACTCGCACCTAAATCACCTAAAGCCCTACCAAAGTTATGTTCTCCTATGATGCAAGGAATGGTAAAACTGCAATGATATTTCAACTTTGGGGGGAGCTTCATTTGAATGATAGCGCTGTATTCTTCTGATAATGCTACTGTCTCGTAATCTCCCAATCTCCGTTTTCGTGAAAGAATGTCTTTCATGAATTTTACATAGCTGGGCATTTGTTCCAAGGCTTCTGCAAATGGAATGTTGATGTGCAGCTTTTTAAACACCTCCAGGAAACGAGCAAACTCCTTGTCCAGTTTGTTTTTCTGAAGACGCTGAGGAAAAGGTGGAGGTGGAGGTGGAGTGATCTGATCTTTTTCTTTTTCCTTTGCTTCTTTTCCTCTATCTGTGGAACTGCATCTTTTGGAACTTCCTCAACAGTTGTTTTGGCTCCAACATCTTTGTTGATTTCTGTACCGCTTTTTAACATGATGGCATGACATGCTCATTCCCTATGTTCCTTGGATTTGGTTTTATGTTGCTGGGAAGATTCCCTGGCGGTCTGTAACTCTGAGCATTGGCCAATTGTCCAATTTGATTCTCTAGTGCTTTGATAGATGCTGATTGGTTCTGAAACATAACATCGTACTTTTTTAACTGAGCCAGCACTTCTGCTATTCCTGGTTCATTTGCCTGCTCCTGGCCTTTGTTCTGTTGCTGGAATCCAGTTGGTGGATAGTTCAGCTGTTGGAATCCAGGTGGTGGATTGTTCTTTTGCCCTGAATTGTTGCTCCATGAAAAATTCGGATGATTCCTCCACCCTGGGTTGTAGGTGTTGGAATATGGATTATTCCCCTGTTTGTTGAAATTGTTGACATAATTCACCATCTCTTCAAGTTGGTTTGGTTCTGGTGCTCCTCCATATGGTAAACTTGTGGATCCAGTGGTTAGAGTCTCCATAAATTTGCATATCTGATCCAGCTTGGCGTTGACTGCTGTATTGGCTCCACTTTCATAAATTCTTGCAATTCTTTGGATCATGCTCCTTTCTGTTGGCCACAAGGAATTATTATTGGCCATTTCTTCTATTAGGTCCCAGGCTTGATCTTCTCATTTAGCCATTAAAGCTCTTCTAGCAGTAGTATCGATTGTGGTTCTCATCAGTCCAGAAAGTCCGTTATAGAAAGTTTGGACTTGAAGCCATTTTGGAATCTCATGGTGAGGACATTTCCGGAGCAAATCTTTGTACCTTTCCCAAGCTTCGTAGAGATTTTCTGAGTCTTGTTGTACAAAGAATGTAATGTCATTCCTTAGTTTTCCAGTTCTAGCTGGTGGAAAGTACTTTGCAAGAAATTTGGTGGCTAAAGTATTCCAAGTTGTAATGGAACCTTATGGTAGTGAATGTAGCCAAGCTTTTGCTATGTCTTTCAAGGAATATGGAAAAACTCGCAGTCTCATTGCTTCTTCAGTTGCTCGATTGTAATTGAAAGTACCGCAAACTTCCAGGAAGTTGCTGATATGGGCATTAGGATCTTCAGTTGCATTCCCCCCGAACTGAACTGACTGCTGAATCATCTGAATGCATGTTTTGATGTCACACGCATTTGCTGGTAATAGAGGAAGTACAATAAATGAAATGAAGCCGTCAACCATATTAACGATTGCTTCTTGGCCTTCTCCCATTTCCCTTATTAACTGTTTGATGGTTCTTTCAATTTCTGGGTTAAGCGGTCGGAGTTCAAAGCTTCTGGTTCGTCTCATGTAGTGTTTGGGAACCTGAAACACAAGAAAACATAAATAATAAGTAAAAAGAAATTAGATACAAGTAACGTATCTAACCCCAAAAATAATAGTGAAAGATAATTAAGTCCCCGGCAACGGCGCAAAAAACTTGACCGGTGCTTAATCACCCGCGTATAACACAAGCGCACGTATCTTTCAAGTAGTATAAAAAGTATCGATCCCACGAGGACTTAAAACCTTTTGTTATCAATTTATGAAGTTAAATGTTTACAAGTATCTAATGGATTGATTTTTTGATTGGGTGGTGACTTTAAATTTAAAACAAGTAAATAAAATTGCTTGAAATTGAAAGTAGATTGAAGAAAATTCAAATTTATAAAACTATCCAAGGTTGTGAATCCTTCCAATATCTTTTAAAGATGAAGTGGTTATTTTAAATTTGTGTAATATATTGGTTATTAACCTGGAACACGAAATTATGTAAAAGCCTCTTCTGATGGTCAAATACAAATACCCAGTATAACCCAATTAATCATATTCCTATGTTAACCAAGTTATCTGAATTTATTAAGATTAAGTTCCAATAATAGCTACCCCCGCCCGACAGGTATATTCCTATCCTGTAAGAAAATCTATTAAAGGGTTATCTATCCTCAAGGAAGATCGTGGGCTATTAAGTCTAAGGTCTTAAACCTAAAATCCATTTTCCAAGTTCATTTTAAGTTTACCAGTTCAATTTTATTAATGGCCAGTTAATAAAAAACATTATGATTAAGGCTCAATAAATAAACCTTTATATTACCCAAACTGTAATTTAACCCTTATAAACCGGTGATATTAGATTTCATCACAAACCAGATAACTGGCTTAGTTACGACACATATTTATGGGTAGTAAGAAAACTTAAATAAAATAAAAGACATAAAGTAAAATACTTAAAATTAAATGCTGAAAAGTAAATGTTGAAAGTAAATTACTGAAAAGTAAATGCTGAAAGTAAATTGCTGAAAAGTAAATTGCTGAAAGTAAATGCTGAAAGTAATTGGTGAAAAAGTAAATAAAGTAAAAGTACAATAAAGAAATGTTGAGGTAAAAGGATCCACTTTTATTACTTCTATTTTAGATATCTCCCTTATTATAATATATTAACTTTGCATGATAATTACCAACCAGCCATATATGCGGTATCTAGATTAAGTCATATTAATAATTAATTACCAACCGACCAATCACGCGGTATCCAGTTTAGTCAGGTTAAAACCAATTTAAATAATTACCAACCGACCATTATGGCGGGGTAACCTCGTTAAGTCAGGTTTTAACTAGTTTATATATTATAATTAAGGGAGATTAATCTAAATATTAGTAATAAAAGTTTTACCTTTTACCCCGACAAAAGGGATTTACCTCCTCATCACTGAAAAGTAAAAACTGAAAATTAGAAAGAAAAGTATGTGTGTGTAAAAGCAAATTACGGAAAGTAAAAACTGAAAAGTAAAGAAAAGAAAGTGTGAAAGCGGAAGGAAATTAATTACTGAAAGCTGTAAATAAACAAACAAGATACAATCTTTTAGTATTCTTAAGAATTCCTTGGATGGTCATTAATTTCAGATTAATTAATTGGATTAGATTGATCGAACATGCTTTGTGTGAATACATGGATGTGATGTATGAATAATGTATATCAGATGGATATTAGATGTGTGAGGGCAATTTTGGAAATTGTTGTAATAAATTTAGAATTTATTAATTGGACCTGCATGTCCAGCCTATTACCTCTTGACTCTTTGTATTTCTCTTCTCACCTATTCCCCTCAATATAAATGAGGTTTCTTTAGAAGTGTTATGTAATTGGGTAGAAGTAAGATTTGTGCTAGCGGGAGAGAGGAAATGGAAAGATTTGTTCTAGGACCAAGTTGTTTTAAATATCCATCCGCATATCATTATTAATTTATTTATCGCGCCTTATTATGCTTTTAGAATGCATGCTTAATGGTGTATGATGAGACCTAATCAAAATAACTAATTGGTTGCCAATTACGAGAAAAACCCTCAACAAATATTAAGCGTTTTCCTTCCATTGAGTGATTCTTACTCAAGATCCAAGATTGGCACTGGTTTTTTGGCCAAAGTCAAGGCCTTTGTTCATCGCGGATGTGTTTGAATCATGAAGGCTTTGTTCCATATCGCATGTCTTGTCCAAGTTGTGATTTGTTGGCCAAAGTCAAGATCACTTCTTGTCCATCGACATCGATTACGAAGCTTTCCAAGGTTAATGGGTCCCACTTAACTGGAATCATTAAGTTTGTTGTGCCAAAGCCAAGGCTTAATTGATTCAGAGGAAAAAAGTTAGGCAATATATTGGATATATTGACATATATTAGATATATGTTTCGGACTTGGATGTCCACCTACTGGATCTAGGAATTGGATGAGATCCAATTGATCTTAGAGATCTACCTAGTTAAATATCATACAGCTTGTTGGCCAAAGTCAAGGTTGTGTGTTATTTAACGGGATCCTAGCCCACTAGGAAACACTGTTTCCTGAGTACTCAACAGAGGGTTAGAGGCTCGCTGAAAAATAGTGGGAGGCAAGTATTAAATTTTCAATTTCGTTTAGATACTTGCTAATACGTGCTCATTTCAATTTTTCGTCATTTAAATAAATATATTAGTTGGACTAATATTTAATCGTTGTTTTAAATTAAACAGTTGGACTGTATTCAAACTACTTCAATTTATAGTTGATTATATAATTGGATTATTGTAATCAATATATTTGAATTTAACCAAAAAAATTATAGTTGATTATATAGTTAGACTATAGTAATCATTATAATCAATAGTACCTGAAATCGTTGATTGGATAGTTGGACTATAGCAATCAAGATAACTGAAAGAAAGATTAGCGTTTAAAACATAATCCTGGGTGATGAAAATGTCTTTAAGCGGTTAATTTTAAATTGGGAATAAAACCTCAGGATAGTCCTGGGAACTGAGAAGTTATTCTATTTGATAGAATTACATCTCGGGCCTAAGCCCGGAGTTGAGAAAATAATAGAACATGATATTTGGAATATTCATGTGATGATAACTTTAGTGCTCAATCTTTTATGCATAATGCAATGACACTTTAATTTCGTTGTCAAAATTAAGGATTAGATCCTTGTACCATGATGATTAAGATCTTCATAGATATTCTTAGATCTTAGAAGTACAAATTACATAAGAAGCTCTTTCACTCGTGTATGTCAGAGGGTACATCTGTCGTGCACTAGGTGTCGCAGATGATTGCTGACATCGATCAGCTAGGTTAGCTGGGCAAAACCTACGTGGCCGAGACTACTAAATATTTGATCTTATTGTCTCTACCCGAAAGCTGGGGCAGGTTCATTGTGAACCAAGAGTAAACTCTTGGAGAGTTGATGGCTATGCTCTAGGAGGCAGAGCCAGAGCTTCTAAAAGGGGCAAAAGCAAAATCATCAAAGTCTTCTAGGAAGACAAATGACATATCTCAAGATGTCTGCCTAAACTGTGGAAAATGGGGTCACTGGAAGCGTGACTGCTGTATGGACAAGGCAGACATAAAGGAAATGAATAGGGACAAGGCTCCGACTTCAAGTATGTTTGTCATAAACATGTTCGCTATTAGTTTCAAAATTGGATTTTGATAACTAGATGTGGTACATAAATATGTACTGATGTGCGGAATCTGCTGATTAACAGGAGACTAACTTCAGTTGAGATTAATCTGTGAATTAGAAAAGGGACAACAGTCGCTGTTTTAACCGTAGAATCCTAAGTTTAGGAACTACCCTTCGGGTGTGTACTTAAATTAGGAAACTGTTAAAATGTACCTAGTTTGACTAGAAACATTATCTATATATCTAAGTATAACTCGTTGCGGGTATACCTTTATATTCTAGAACACTAAAGTGTTTCATTTTATAAAGATGATATTGAGATAAACACATTTGATGTGAATAACAATATTTATATTTAGAATATAAATGAATCTCAAACGTATGACACTACAAACAAATAGCTCAAACTGAATTAATCAGATGAGACTTATTCGTGGCATTGTTCTCTAGGACACATTAAACAAGAATCATATATCCACACTTTTGAAGAGTGGATACTAGGACGGATTTGATCATAGTTAAATAATGTCTACGAATCTAGTTTATTAGGCAAAGTGCCTAAAACTCTTTTTACTTGGTAAAAGTGCAAGTGCCATCGATCTGTTAGCCCTCGTTCATAGTGACGTAAATGGGCCCATATCTAGCTAGGCTAGAGGTGGATATGAACACTTCGTAACCTTTACGGATGTGGCATCGCGTTATGGTTATGTGTTTCTTTTGAAACACAAATCGGAAACTTTTGATAAATTCAAAGAGTTTCGGCACGAAGTAGACAAACATATCGGCTAAAGTATTAAACCGTCACGGTTAGACCATGATGGAAAATACTTAAGCAATAAGTTTATCAATTACTTGAAAGAGTATAGTATTCTTTCAATAAGGACTCCTCACAGAACACCTCAATTAGATGGTGTGTCCGAACTGAGAAATTGAACCTGTTGGACATAGTAAGGTTAATTATGAGTCACTCTAAGCTACCATTTTCCTTCTAGGGATACCCATTAAACAATGCAAAACTTATTTTGAATAAAGTTCCATGAAAAATCTGTTAGACAGACTTCATATTAGATATGAACAGGAAAGAAACCGGGTTTTCTCATTCCTGAAGATTTGGGAATGCTGGGCATATGTTTGGATGATACCAAACTAGAACCTAAATCGGATAAGTGCCTAAATTATAGGTTATCCTAGGGTAACCAAAGTATAGTACTTATATAACTCACAAGAGAACAATGTAATTGTTGCTCGCCATGCAGTTTTCTAAGAGGAATACCTATATGCAGTGGTAAGTGGGAAGAAAGTAAAACTCGATGAAAATCAGAGTAATATTGTTCTAGGCACCGATTCCTTAATGGAACACAAACAATTCATCAAGGATGAAACTGTACCACAATCTTCGAATACACAAGAACTGCGTAAGTCGGAGAGAGTCAGAAAACAACCTGGGAGGTATGGGTTTCTGATCTCACCCTATAAAGATGTCAATATTATAGAGGAACACTAACTGAATATGTATGAGGAATCGATACAAGGTATCGACTCCTATCATGGAAAAGTACCATGAAGTCTGAAATGGATTCCATGTATACCAACCAAGTTTGGACACTGGTTGGTGTACCGGAAGGCATTGTGCCTATTGGTACTATATGTGTCTTCAAGGAAGACATACATGGATGACAACATACAACGTACTAAGCTAGGCTTGTAGCGAAAAGGTATCGTTATCAACATTGTGTCGATTACGACGAAACCTTTGACTTGTTGCCATGGTTAAATCCATTTGGATAATGCTTGCTAATGCTGCATGTTTCATTTATGAAATATGGCAGCGGAATGTCAAAATTGTTTTCCTTAAAAGGAAACCCTATGGAGGATGTTTACAACATCCTGACGGTTTTGTCGTACCTAAACATGCAAACAAGGTTTGCAAGTTAATTCGATCCATTTATAGATTGAAGCAAGCATTGTGTTCTTGGAACTATATCGTTTTGATGTAATCATAATGGTTTAGATTTAATTCAAAATGAAAATGACTCTTGTGTATGTAAGGAGGTTAGTGGGAGCGCACTGACAGTGATTGTCCTACATAATGATGACATATCATTCTTGGAAATGACATTCCCATAATACAATCGGTGAAAGCTTGGCTTTAATGTGCGTGTTATGGGAGCATAACGACATAGTTCTCATATATTTGGGTATTAGATACTCATGCAAGTGTAATAGGAGGTTGTGTTTACTGATGGTACGGAAACAGCTTCGCTCTGGATAGACCCCTAGGAATTCCATTGGTAGTATGACTATGTGTCTATGGAAGTCCGAATCAGGGTAGGTGTATTTGGTCTTAACCCGAGACTTGCACCGCTAATACTTGCGACAATCATTGTACTTTGGTTTTGGTCGTCCAGGGCTTTAACAGGTTCTGTGTACGCCTCTTCTGGGTATGTTGAGAATTGTAGTGTATTGGGTGAGATGTCAAGATGGAAGTATCACTCTTGTCATATGGAGATGATGGTCACGTAGGATATGGAACTAGTACTCTTTAGTATTGCAGTCATCGGGATAATATGACTAGGTCATGATTATCCGATTATAGAGACTAGTTACCAGAGATTCGACATATGCTTCGTATGGGGCAGACATAATTCCAGCCACAGGCCTTGCATGTGACATCCGATACTGGATCGCAATACGCAATACTACGTATACTACGCCTGATATAGATCGCTTATTCCTGTAAGCATGTTTCTGGAGAATTGGGTAGGCATAGCGCTTTGCTAGAAGCCAATCATGTCTCGTAAATCGGTAAAAACGTAGTACTAGATACGTACGTATTCGGATAGTCCGACGACTGGATTTACTGCCAATATATCCAGGGATCTCATGGGTCGCTTCCCGAAGATTCACCGATGACGTATGACTCGCACATTATTAATATGGGATTAATTAATAGAGAGAGAAAATTAATCTGGGATTAATTACGGAGATATTTTATCTGGGAAAAAATACTATTTAAAGAGAGAGAACGATTAATTTGGAATTAATCGATAAAATAATATTTTCGATATATTAAACAAAATTAGATTTCGACGTGGAATTAAAATTGGATTTTAATTCGGGCGAACGAGTTAATTTAGAATTAATTCGCTAGCGACATGAATAGTAATTTTGCTAGGCATAATTATTTAATTAAATTTGATTTTATTACGTCGCAGCGGAAAATTCGTTAATTCGGAATTAGCGAACCCGAGCCCAGGAGTGTTTGCGGGCCCACTCGTATTTCGAATCAAGTGGGGAGCACAAGTCATATCACACGTCACTCATTAGTCATTATTGTGATGTAAGTCACATCAACTTTGAGTGATGTGATGGATGCCACTTTTGATTGATGTGAGTAGTTGAAGACTTTAATGTCTTGTACCAAATTTTGAATTTGGTAAATAGTATTAGATTTTTGAAATCCAAAAATACACAACACACTTCTCTTCTCCTCTCTCCCTCTCCGGCCTCGGAGCCATTTTCTCTCAAATATTCTTGGTTTGGCCGAGAACAACAAGAAGGCAAAGAGAAATTTTGTGGCAAAATTTCCAAGATTCTAGCACATCCAATGGGTCTTACAAAGGTGATAGGGAAACCCATTCATGAGCATGGAATCACACTTAAAGCTTGAAGATCATCCATTGAGGGGCTTGGCCGAACACACAAGGAGCACAAATGGACCTTGGCTGAGAGCTTCAAGGAAAATTTTTGTTGTTCTTCGCATCGCAAAAGCCGATCAAAGTGAGTATTCCGCAACTTTACTTTGTTGTATTCGCATATTTCATTCGCTTAATATGATCTTGGTTTGACCTAGAAAACTCAACACTAGGTACGTACGTGTTCGGATAGTCCGACGACTGGATTTACTACCAACATATCCAGGGATCTCATGGGTCGCTTCCCGAAGATTCACCGATGACGTATGACTCGGACATAATTAATATGGGATTATTAATATAAGAGAGAGAAAATTAATCTAGGATTAATTACGGAGAAATTTTATCTGGGATAAAATACTATTTAAAGAGAGAGAACGATTAATTTGGAATTAATCGATAAAAATATATTCGATATATTATACGAAATTAGATTTCGACGCGGAATTAAAATTAGATTTAACTCGGGCGAACGAGTTAATTTAGAATTAATTCGCTAGCGACGTGAATAGTAATTTGCTAGGCATAATTATTTAATTAAATTTGATTTAATTACTTCGCAACGGAAAATTCGTTAATTTGGAATTAGCGAACCCGAGCCCAGGAGTGTTTGCGGGCCCACTCAGATTTTTAATCAAGTGGGGCCCACATGTCACATCAAAACTCACATCACTTGTCATTTGAGTTACCTTTATGGTGATGGAATTTGGTGGGTGGGTGATGACTTGTTTTACACTCCAATTTGTGTAAGAAATGAATGACTAATACCAAATTTTTGGTATACCATTACTTGATTTTTGAAATCAATTTTACAACATTCATTCTCTCTTTTTTCTCACCATGGCCGAATGGCCTTCTCCAATTTTCTCTTTATTTGTCGTGAGCCTAGGGCTCATTGTTTCTTGATTTTGCTTCAAAATCAAAGATGCTAGCACATCTAAGGAGTCATTCAAAGGTGTTAGGGATACCAATCCTTGAGCATGGAATCAACACTCAAAGCTTGGAGCTTGAAGATCAACAAAAGAAGGGCTTGGCCGAATACATCAAGGAGCAAAATTTTGTTGTTCAACGCATCCAATTAGTCGATCAAAGTGAGTATTTCCGCTATCTTACTTTGCGTATTCACACATTTCATTGCTTAATTGATCTTGGTTTGACCTAGAAAACACAACAAGGAAGGGTACCTGGCGGTCTGTAACTCTGAACATTGGCCAGTTGTCTAATTTGATTCTTCAGTGCTTTAATAGAGGCAGATTGGCTCTGAAACATAACATCATATTTTTTTAACTAATTCAACACTTCCGCTATTCTTTGTTCATTTGCATGCTTTTGGCCTTTGTTCTGATGTTGGAATCCATGCGGTGGATAGTTCTTTTGCCCTGAATTATTGCACCATGAGAAATTGGGATGATTCATCCACCATGGGTTGTAGGTGTTGGAATATGGATTGTTCCCATGTCTGTTGAAATTGTTGACATAATTCACCGTCTCTTGAAGTTGGTTTGGTTCTGGTGCTCCTTCATATGGTGAACTTGTGGATCCAGTATTGCCTTACATACCGAGAGTCTCCATGAATTTGTATATCTGATCTAGCTTGCCATTAACTGCTGTGTTGGCTCCAACTTCATAAACTCCATCAATTCTTTGAATCATGCTCTTTTCTGTTGGCCACAAGGAATTATTGCTAGCCATTTCTTCGATTAAGACCTAGGCTTGATCTTCTCATTTTGCCATCAAAGCTCCTCCAGCAGCAGCATCAATTGTGGTTCTCATTATTCTAGAAAGTCCATTATAGAAAGTTTAGACTTGAAGCCATTTTGGAATTTCATGGTGAGGAAATTTCTAGAGCAAATCTTTGTACTTTCCTAAGCTTCGTAGAGACTTTCCGAGTCTTATTGCACAAAGGATGTGATGTCATTCCTCAGTTTTGCTGTTCTAGCTGGTGGAAAATACTTTGCAAGGAATTTACTGGCTAGAGTGTTCCAAGTTGTGATGGAACCTGCTGGTAGTGAATGTAACCAGGCTTTAGCTCTGTCTTTCAAGGAATATGGGAAAATCCACAGTCTCATTTCTTTTTCAGCTCCTCGGATGTAATTGAAAGTGCCACAAACTTCCAGGAAGTTGCTGATGTGAGCATTAGGATCCTCAATTGCATTCCCCCAAAACTGAACTGACTGCTGAATCATCTGAATGCATGTTTTGATGTCACATACATTTTTTGGTAAATGAGGAAGTACAATACAGGAAATAAAGTCGCCGACCACTGGAATGGTTCTGTCTCGAATGGGAATTGGTGGTGCAACTTCTAAAGGTTCATGTTCCATGTTAACTAAAGCTTTTTGGCCTTCTCACCTTTCCCTTCTCAACTGTCTGATGGTTCTTTCAATTTCTGGGTCAAGCAGTCGGAGTTCAAAGCTTCTGGTTCGTCTAATGTAGTTTCTGAGAACATGAAACACAAGAAAACATAAATAATAAGTAAAAAGAAATTAGATACAAGTAACGTATCTAACCCCAAAACTAATAGTGAAAGATAAATAAGTCCCCAGCAACGACGCTAAAAACTTGACCAACGTTTTCACACGCGTATAACGCAAGTGCACATATCGTTCAAGTCATATAAAAAGTATCGACCTCACGAGGACTTAATACCTAAACTGTTAATTTATAAATCGAAATAATTATGAGTACCTAACAGATTGATTGTTTTGATCGAATGGTGACTTTAAAATTAAAACAAGTAAATGAAATTGGTGCGAAAGTAGGTTGAGGAAAATTCAATTTATAAAACTATCTAGGGTTGTGAATTCATCCAATATATTTTTAAATGATGACGTGGTTATTTTACGTTTCTGTAATATATTGGTTTATTAACCTGGAACACAAAATTATGTAAAAATCTCTTCTGATGGTCAAATATAAATACCCAGTATAACTCAATTAATCATATTCCTATGTTAACCAAGTTATCTCAATTTATTAAGATTAAGTTCCAATTATGGTTACCCCCGCCCGACATGTATATTCCTATCCTGTAAGGAAATCTATTAAAGGGTTATCTATCCTCAAGGAAAATCGTGGGTTATTAAGTCTAAGGTCTTAAACTTAAAATCCTTTTTCCAAGTTCATTTTAAGTTTACCAGTTCAATCTTATTAATGGCCAGTTAACAAGAAGCATTAAGACTAATGCTCAATAAATAAACCTTTATATTACCCAAACCTTAAAATAACCCCTTATTAACCGGAGATATTGGAATTCATCACAACCTCAGATAATGGGCTTAGCTACGACACATAACTAATAAAAGCTTAAAAGTAAAATAAAAGACATAAAATAAAATGCCGAAGAGTAAGATGCTAGAAAGTAAATAAAGAAAATTACAATAAAAGAAAATGCTAGGTTTAGAGGATCCACTTTTATTACTACTATTATAGATATCTCCCTTAATATAATATATTAACTTGTGTAATATTACCAACCAGCCATATAGGCGGTAACCTGATTAAGTCATATTAAGTCCAACCGACCATAAATGCGGTATCATTATTTATCCATAAACCAGCCATATAGGCGGTAATTACCAACTGACCAACCAGGCGGTATCCATGTTTAGTTAGGTTAAAACCATTTTATAATTAATTACCAACCGACAAATATAGCGGTATCCTTGGTAAGTCAAGTTTTAAATAGTTTATATATTATAATTAAGGGAGATTAATCTAAATAGAAGTAATAAAAGTTTTACCTTTCACCCTAGCAGGAGGAAGTTACCTCATCGTTGTTGAATAGTAAAAACTGAAAGAGTAGAGAAAGTAAATTACTATTACAGAAAGTAAATAAAATTAATTACAAAACTAAAATTAAACTAAAATAGATACAAACTCCTTATTTATTCAGAGAATTATAGAGAGGAAGGTACATCTGAAACTGAAATTTCGAGCTGAATTTATATGCGTTGATAGGCCCTGCACGTCGCGACGCACCGTATTTTCCGGTGCCAAATACAGCGTGTTTTTTGGCCCCAAATATGACACATTTTCTGGATCGGCTGACACGTGGCAAGGAGGCTGGGAGCTGAATGATTGTGCTGATGTGGCGATGATATGGCAATGAAGTGTGGTGATGTGGATTGTCGGCACTATAGGATTGTGACACGTGTCACGCGATGATTGTATGATTATGACGTGGCTGACAGGTGGCACATTGACTTGGCATGTGGCTGATGTTGACGCCTATGTGGACGACACGTGGCGATGTGGATTGTCGGCACCATAGGATGATGATACGTGGCACGATGCACGTTAGCAGATCTCTTTTGATGTTGACACATGGCAGGCGTACGTTAGCATTCGTTGCATGTTAGCAAACTTCTCAGATTTTGACACGTGGTATGATGTATTTTAGCATGAAGCGGTGCAAGTTAGCACAGGCTGGCGCACGTTAGGCGTCACGACGTGCAAAATGATATTTTTGCCCTTTGTTGTCATTTTTCACTGTTTTGGCCCCAAATCACCTCCAGAATGTCCTGAAACTTTATTTATCTATAAAATAATAAAAAACACATCAAATGAGTGGGAAATAATGATACATTTACCACTCATCATTTGTCAAAATAAGTCACAATGTTTATCATTTGCATTTTCATCCACATTTTCCAAAGTTTATTTCAGAGAATTTGGATTCTTCGAAATACATACCGAAGTTGGTGTAAAATTCAGAGATCTGAAATCAAAACTTCGGTTATCTAAAGTTTTAATTTTTTTTAATTTTTTATTCAATAATTCAAATTTCTAAAGTTTTGATTCGAATCTCCGAAATTTGGAAAAGTGTCTATAAAATCAGATATTCCACATTTGTTCTCACTATAAAAATATTTGGTCCATGTCTCGAAATTATTGACTAGCATTAAGAAAACCTCATTAGGTATTTGGTTGTCTAATATTGACATTTCTTCGCTTTGATGACCTTCAGAGGTCACATGTTTGACACAATTTGCTTTTCAATCATTAGAAACTATTGCGAATGTTTGAAGGCAAAATGAGAAAGCTAAAGAAAATGAGATGTGTTGTAACATCCCCCTCAACGGAAATCCTACCCGCAGAGAATAGGTCGTACTATCTCTCCAAGCCTGTCATTGTGATCATCAATACTAGTACATCTCAAGTACAACTCATGCATAGGGACAATTGCCCAACTAATCAACATAAAATATATTTTAATAATCATAACCATATATACAATGACATTTTATTTTACAAGTATGCCAATGGACATCCTAAACATATACATCGACTAATACCAATATATACATGCAACTTTTCTTTGACTCTGACTGAGCTAAACTTCTGACTCGACCTGGTGGTCCCAAAAACCCTAGTGACTGCCATCAGTACCCATCCTCTCGAGCTCGTCCTATGGGTATACCTGTAAAACAAAAACACTGAGAGTGGATGAGTTAGATCGTTTGAACGATCTAGTGAGTGGACAATTTTAAAAACTGAAACTGAAATGCTTTGTAAAACATTCATTTTACTGAAATCAAAATCGTCTCAAGGAAAATGGATATTTTCTATAAAAAAATTATTTTCTGAAAATCAAATCTCTTTTTGTGAAACTTTCTAGAAATCTTTCTTGATGTACAATTCTGAATTTCTTATAACTGTTTCTCATAAAAGCTCTTTTATAAAACCATCATTTTGAAAACCATGTCTCTGAGTATCTGTAGAAAACCTTACGCATTGGGGCGTTACGTATCGCCGTCCCCCCATATGCCTAAATTAGTGGTCTTGTGGCGTTATGTATCACCATCCCCCAAGCCACTGAACTGGAGCCATGTGTGCAAACTCATGCCATTGGGGCGTTACGTATCGCTGTACCCCAATGCATGCCACTATCATGTCGCTAAATTTAGGGTCTATGGGCATTACGTCTCCCCATCCCCATAGTCCTGAAATCTAGGATCTAGGGGTGTTACGTATCATCGTCCCCTAGTTCTTCTCTACATGTGCACATGTTCTGAATCCATCAATTCCAATAACCGTCAATTCCATAAGTCGCATCTGAGGTGGGTTTTTCCCCCATGCCTCGAAAAATCAATAAAATCATTTTTTTATAGTCAAAACTTTCCAAAATATTTTTATTCATAATGTAACTGAAATAAACTTGGCTAACGCCCTATGCGCTTAAATGTATGTCTCATTTCAACAATAAATAAGTAAATATCAATTTGAAAAGAAAGGTCCACTCACTAATTTGGAATCTGGCTGACATTACTTTACTTCAGCGTATGAGATTACGGTTCCTACAATGATCTATAATTAGTAAACTTAATGAGAATATAGGCTGAGGAATATATTTCGGAATTAGGCTAAGTTTCTCAAATCAACATATCTCTAAACATCACACAATGTATTATACTTACGACTTGTTATAAAAAGTGTATATATATCGATATGAAGCCCTTAGGGTGGTCCCTAACATCATAAGTTGAAATTGAAAGGGTATGGAATTGATCTGTATCGCGTCGCGATCACGACGCCCATACAAGCAGGGTCAGGCAGAGAGCATGCTCTGTTTCGCGTCGCAATGCAAGACATTACGCGCTGCGACGCCCACCAGATCAATCTCGAGGTAGAGTCTCTGCTTATCACGCATCGCGATGTCAAATACTGAGCATCGAGACACTCATAAGACCAGGCCCGAGGCAAAGAGCTTCTGATTATTACGTGTCGCGACGTGGGGGGTTGAGTGTCGCGACGCTAAGCCAATTTCCAAGGTCTAACATAACTCTACTATGTCTAACTTGCCCAAATGCATTCCCAACACTTATATACCATAACCTTTACACAACCTACTCTATTAGGCTTCAACTTCATACATTCTATACTGATATATCATCATCAACACATCCATTTAATCTCATAACTCTTGTTTTGGCTCAACACTTAATATTTCCACAAATTTGGGCATTTCTTCTTACAATCAATTTCTTTATTTAATATTCACCTAAATGAACTCCCTAGCATGCCAATAACTCTAACATAGCATCATACCATCAAAATTTCACAATCCAAGTTTTGGGTCAAGATTTCCTTACCTCATCTTACTTGATTTTCTTCACAATTCAAGCCTTCTAAGCTTGATATTCTCATTCCTAGCTTGTTGTGGGATAATTTGTATTTGTTTCCTCTTGATTTTTGGATGAGAACATGGCTTCCTCTTCTTCCTTTCTTTCTTCCTTATTTTTCTTCCCTTTCCCGTTTCTTCTCATTTTCTTTCTCTATTAGGATGAATGAATAGTGGCCCTAATATATACTAGAGGCCAATGGTTTTTATTTCCCCTCTTGACTTGTTTGGTTCTTTCTAGAGGAGTCTAGGGGATTTGAGATATATTTTAGGGATATTGGGCCATTTGTAATTGTTGGACTAAAATGAGAAAGAATATGGGCTTTTGAATTAAATGGGAAATTCCTTTTTAATGTTCATTTTCGTCACAGTACAGATGGTCTGCGTAAATGACCAAATACGACTTAGTTTTTCTCAAAATGTGGGAAAATATTCAACATGATAATTGTATATGTTTGTCTTATCTTTCCGACGATATGAAATTTATAAAAATCAGAGATCGTATGAAAAAGTTATGCTTAAACTACAAAAGACTGTCTAGGTTGCATCTTAATCTAAAATTCGTATCGGAACTATGAGGAAATTATCGAATACTCGAAAAGTAATTTCGTGAGCACGTACATGCTCGAACATGATTTATTTCATGTATCATATCTTCCATAATGTAATATTCGTCGAGATCACCGGATGTTACATGTGTATAGAATATAAGTTCTCCTATCACAACAACTATGAGTATTGGATAATGGATCTCCTATCTAGTTGTAAAATATTATTGAATAACTATTTTGATATAAAATATCAGGAATTATAATACATACATTATCATTTTCTGCCTGTCAGAAAAGGTTATTATGTATACATTTGTAATAGTTCTTTATGTCTACATAATAGTGATAATGTTTTGATTAATTATTTGTCTTATATAAACAGTTATTACATATTTAATACAACTAGTAGTATCATTATATAACATCCCTGGTCTGGGAGATGTTACCGGCATGGAATAGGCCATACTATTCCCCTGAGCCTCTATCTTTCTAACTATACACTACACTATTACTCTTTTCTCAATCAAAATCTTAAGTATGGGACCAATGCCCAAAACTCATCAACATGAAATACAAACTCAATGATTATGACTGTAAACTTAATAGCATTTGCTTACAATGACTTTTACATTTCTCAAGACTAATACATGACTTCTGACTGACTCTGACTAGACTCTCACTCTTCTGACTTGGACTGGTGGACTCAAAACCCTAGTGACTGCAACAATATTCGTCCTCTCGAGCTTGTCCTCCGAGAATACCTACAAAATAAGGAAACTAGGGGTGGGGGTTAGATCGTTATTCGATCTAAGTGAGTGGATGAAAAACTGAAATACTGATATAAAATAATTTGGTTTCAAAACCAATGTTTCAAAAAAAACTTATTTGAAAACTCTCTTTCTGAAAACTTCGCTTGAAATCTCTTTAATAAAACTTCTCTTTCTAAATTCTTATTTTGAAAGTCTAGTTCCTGAAAACTATTTCTAAACTCTGATTTCTGAAAACTGTTTTCTGAAAATCTGATATCTGAAAACTTTTTTTCAAAAATTTTGATATATGAATGTTGGTCTGTGTCTGAAAAACTTGACGTATGGGGGCGTTACGTATCGCCATCCCCCCATACGCCTAACTAGAGCCAGAAATGCAAAACCATGACTTTGGGGCGTTACGTATCGCCATCCCACAAAATCATGCCACTCATGTCCCTGAAACTGGTGGTATTGGGGCGTTACGTATCGCTGTCCCCAAGCCACAGAACTAGAACTGGGGGTACGGATCTATGCTACCCTTCAAGCTCTTAAACTAGGATCTAGGGGCATCTGTCATCCCTAGTCCTGAACTAGGATTTGGGGGCCTTACGTATAACCGTCCCCCTAGTCCTCTACATGTGCACATGTTCTCTGTCCATCAATTCCAAACTGTAGCAAGTTACATACCGAGGTGGGTTTTTCCCCATGTCTCGAAAAACCATAAAATCATGCTTTAAAAAAATTTCTTCCTCAAACATAACTTAAATCATAAATTTTCATGAAATAATTGTAATAAAACTAATCTAACGCCCTAAAGCGTAAAAATGTAAGTCTGAAACGAAAAATAACAACATAAAAGTCAATTTAAGAGAAGAGTGTCCACTTACTGTTTTGAAGTTCCACTACTCTTTCTTCACTTCGCTGAAGAACTTGTGGTTCCTGCGATGATATATCTCCGATAATTTCAATTAGAGAAATGAACTAAGAATATAAATATCAGAATCAATCTAAGTTTCCCTATTCAAGTAAGGGCTATCACTCTGAGGTGTAACGTACTCATATCATGATATAATATATACGTACGAGTTAATACGAGACTCTTAAGGTGGTTTCTAACATGTTAGGGTGGAATTGGAATGGATTAAAAACTAACTTGGGATGATTTTGGTTTCGCGTCATGCCGCAAAGTGTTGCGCGTCGCGACGTAAATGTTTCAGAATCAACCAAAAAATTTCTTCTACGCATCGCGACTCTAGACCCTTTGGCGTCGCGACGTAAACCTGATGTTTGACCTCACATCGCGACGTAAAGTGTTGCGCGTCGTGATGTAAATATCCCAGAAATTGCTCAAAATTATCTTCTACGCGTCGCGATGCAAAACACTTTGGCATCGCAACGCGAACCTGATTCTTGGTTTCTGCATTTGCTTCCTCAAGTCTATTTCTTCCCAAATGTATCCTGAAAACTTCTACATTAATTTTTATTACACAAATCATCTATTTGGCCTCAAATAACATCGACAACACTACCAATACCTGAATATCAATTTATATCCAATCCTATAATCTTTATTTAAACTCATTTCCAACACTTAAAAATTGGGGATTTCTTCAATCATCATTTTCTTATCATTAAAACCATCTAAACATCAATTATTATGACCCAACAATATCATCAACCACTAAATCATCAAAAACATCAATATCCGTAATTTGGGATAAGGTTTTCCTTACCTTCTTCATGCTTGGTTCTCCTCATCCTTTATGCTTCATAGATGCAAACCTTCCTTATTGTTTCTTCCACTTCTTTCTTTCTTCTCTCTCATTTCCCTTTTCTTATTCTTCTTTTTCTATTCTTCTTTTCCTTCTCTTCTTCTTCTCTCCAACGTGTTCTTCTTCTTTCTTACTTTTATTTTGTGATTTGTGAATAGTTTCTTCTTTATATAGTAGAGGTTATTTGATATTTGGAAATATGGGGAAAATTATGGAAAAGTGGAGAAGGTTTGAGATTCTTCTAGTTAAGTCCAAAATTTACTGTTTATCCAAATTTTGATCTGAATTTTTGACTCTCTTATGGTCCAAATTTGGAAAAATAATCAACTTGAAAGTTTTGAAAATCAGAGTTCGTATGAGAAAGTTACGGCCCAAATACTGTGGGCTGTCCAGAGTGGTACATCATAGAATCCCGTATGGAAGTTTCAAAGAATTTATTGTTTATCCATAAAGTCATTCCACGAATGTATATATGCTCGGACATAATTTTATATTACGTAACACTCTTCCCACAATGTAGCAGTACTACAGTCAATAGTAGTAGAGACCTTCGGTCGTTACACATTATCATAGAGATAAACATTAAGAAAATATTTGGTAATGTAAATAACTTAAAATAATAGTTTATGAGATTTTATCACTTAAGCATTGGATGCTTATCCCGTATGGTAAATGATAGTCTGATATGGGATTACACTGCATATTCTTATCTATTTAAAGAATATTGTATTTATAGAAAGTGATCAAATCTCATTTAATCGATGTTTGTCATTGGACTACAAATTTATTAAACTAAAATATTGGATGTATGTAGTTTAATGAATCAAATTACTCTTTGTACTTTTCTTTACTTTGTAACTTTATCGATGAGTTTTCATCACTTAGTTATATGTTTCTGAAGAATACAGATTGAATACCTTGAGGGCTTCAAGGAATTTTCAATTTGTTCTAATAAGACTCGGATTGAACATTTTGACTGATTCAAAGAATTTCAAAATAAAATTTGAAAACTTACGATAAAATTCATCGTGAGTTTTTAAATTGTTCAAAGATCTTTGATATGATCAAACAAATGAATTTTTAGGCAATTAGTTTTAAAATTATTTAATAAAAGAATATGATTCTTACTCAATATCCTTCTACAATTCTATCGTAATGGAATAGGTGAGTGGGAGAAATCGAATCATATATGATTTGATATATATTGAGTATTACCGAATTATTTTCAATTCTCTTTGGGTTACGCTCCAATAACACTAATTCATTTAGGTTCCATTAGTTTTTACACTTACATATGCGATATGCATGAGTATAAATTTGAATCTTGAACCTTTTAAGGTTTGAATTTTCCTTTTATATAATTGTTGTACAATTGGAAGAACTTGTTGTAAACATTATATTTTCATGTATAGCCCGATGATGAGTCTCTTATGGGGCACTACATGAAGGTTTGGAAAGTTGTAAGGATAAGTGCTAGAAAGGAAAGGAACTTCAGAGAATTCCAAACAAATAGCCAAGTCTCGGCCGTACATAACCTATGTCTGGCCAATATTTTCTTAGTCCTAATGTCTCGCCGGATATATATTGGGTTTGGCTGGATGTATACAGCTCCCCAAATTCATCGATCAATCACTCTGATCTGATTGCGTGATTTATGGGATTTGATTTATATTCAGCTAGACATTTATTTGAAATACTAATTCATTTAGGTTTCATTAGTTTCGACACTTACATATGCAATATGCATGAGTAGAAATTCGAATCTTGAACCTTTTAAGATTTGAATTTTCATTTTGTATAACTATTATGACCTTTTAAGGTTGTTTCATTTAGTGCTTTCCGAGCCAACTACACCTAAGGTATGACCTGAGGGCTCTCTGATCTCGGGTTCCATTGTATTTTGCATCTGTCTTTCTGGTCTTACACAGTATCTTCGGCCAGAATTGATATAGATCCTGTAAGACATGCACAATCTATTTATAAATATCCGGCAAGATCTAAAATATTTGGTGATGAACATTAAAATATACATTTAATAAAAGAGAAACAAATCATTTTACACTTCTAATTTATTTAATCCTCTTAATTTAGCACATTTGTAAAATAATAATTATATTTATGTTTTATATATTTTTATATCATGTAGGTAAAATACTGTTTCGGATGCTCAACAGGAAAATAGATATGAAATCTGAATTTCAAGACCCAGAAACCCAAAAGAGTACGACAACTAGATTTAAATTGGACTTGGAAAACATTCACCATTTTATATTAGCAACAAAATGAGCTTATAATTATTTACCTACACATGTATTTTATTATTATTATTATTATTATTATATTATTATTATTATTATTATTATTATTATTACATAATATATATAATATATTTTGGAAGACCCACCAATATTTTGTATATATAATATTATATATTATATTTGAGGTCCCACCAAGATTATATATATATATATTAATATATTAATTGAAATAAAATAAAATAAAGAAAAATCTTGCCATCACATTTCGGTGGATGGCAACCTTTGAAAAAAAATATTTAATTAAAAAAAAAAAGATTTGCAATTCGCAAACTTGCAAATTGCAAGTTTGCCAATTTGAAGAAGAGGTGTCGAGCACCTCTATTCAGCACTTCAGAAATCAGTCTGAATTCCATATTTTTCTCTGAGAATTTGTGGAATTTCAGCTCTTGTGTGTTTTATTTTTCAAGCTTTATTGTAATTTCTTTTTCTTTAACTAATAAAATTATATGTGTTTTTATTCAAAGCATGAGTATCTAATTCCATTCTGCTGTGGTAAACGATGAAACTCTTAATATGAGAATATAAATGAATCTTACTTATATTATAATATATGAATTGTAATCTGAAAATTAATATTTAATCTACACTTATATTTGTGGATGTCTTGATTCTCTATAGACAATCTCATATTGGTTGACACAGTTAATACTTTACCCCATATTATATGAGAAAGTAATTTAAATATGGACTAATTATTGACAAACTTTGTTACTGTCTTCATGGCTGGTTTTATATATTTGGCAAAATTAAGTACATAACTGGACTTGTTATAGACAAATGTTATCATTTTTGGCATAATTAAGTACCTAACTTAATGTAGATCATATTTTCAATTTTCTTTTAGTGTTTATGGAGGACGCTAAAAGACTTGGGTTCATTTCGAAACCGGCAAAAGATATTATTCTTATTGTAGGAAAATTTAATGAATTAATCGACCAGCCGTTAGCCTATGAACCAAGAATCGACCTCATTCTTTCCAAGTTGGATTGATCAGATAACGATCGTGTCAAAAAGTGTAGAGCGGACTTGAATCTTAACTTGTAACTTTTTTTGGTTAAATAATATTGTTGTTGATTCAGTTGTCTTTTACATACTAATCAGATGATGTATTCTAAACTCTACTTCTTATTCAGATATTGGGGGCAATGTCTCAATTTGGTTGGGGGAGGATAGTTGACTAGATAGTTTTCATTTTTATGTTTCGTTGTTGTGTTTTTCTTTCTCTAAATTTTTTTTTTATTATTTGTAAAAAAAAAAAAAGTTTTTTATGTTTTTTTTTGATTTGTTGTTGTTTTGTGTGTAAAAAAAAATTATTTTTTTGTTGATTTTCTTGTGTTTGTATTAAAAAAAAAACTACACAAAAACCAACAATAAATTTTTGACTAACCAAGTGGAATTATTGTTCAAAGATGGCAGTGTAATGAGTTTTCGCTCATGAAATGCATCTCAATGTGTTTCTAACAAGTTATTTTTGTTTCTTTCTTTTTGAATCATTCAAAATTGTGAAATCTCCATAATATTGATTAAATTTGATTTACATTTACTCATTTGACAAGTATTATCAACACATACAGTAACATATGATCATGAGTTGTAAGTGAAAATTTTATAATATTCAATTCTCTAGTTTGTTGGAGGTAGCACATAAAGGCAATGGATTTTGTGTTTTTATTAAAAAAATAAGCTTTTACTTAGTAACCGAACATCTTGCCTCAACAAGCAATGATTGTTCGCGTAAAACGGTAGGGTTTGAGTTAGTTTAAAATGATAATAATAATAACAATAATTAAGCTTTTACTTAGTAACTGTAAATCTTGCCTCAACAACGTTCACGTAAAACGGTAGAGCTTGAGTTTGTAAAAAATTGTGTGAATAAATTTGATTTCGTAGCTTCTCTAACTCGAGTAATTATGTCTGTATGGGTGTTTTAACACTTAGTGCCCTAAGGCCAATTGGTGTGGGAGTCGTTGGCCCAAAGCTCGTTACATGGGTTAAATAGAAAGTTTAAGGGAATCGAATAATTTTTTTTACATCTGAGATCCAAGCAATTAAGTATGTAATGGTGTCTTAATACCTAGTGTCCTAAAGCCAACTAGCCTAAAGCTCATTACAAGGATTGAAAATGTATTATCCCAAAAAATCTTTTTTTGTATTTATAAATAAACTGTTATTGCCAAAAAGTGTGAATTCTGATATAACTTTAGGACAAAAATATTATTTTTTCAAACCAGACCTATGAATATTATGGGCATAATAAATTGATTGATATTTTGTCTTATGTGTGTATGGAAGAAGGGTAAATATTATATAAGGATTTACTTATTTGGTAATTTAGAAATAAAAAATAATTACTAACTCAGATAAGAATTTTTCTTTTAAGTTTTTGCTTAAATTAATAGGGACTAGTAATAAGCTGGTTGGGGTTTGTGATGAACATTAAAAAGTATACATTTAATAAAAAAGAGAAACTAATCATTTTACACATATAATTTCATTAATCCCCTTAATTTAGCACATTTGTAAAATAATAATTATGTTTATGTTTTATATATTTTTATTGTAATTTTTATTTATTGTGTAGGTAAAATACTGTTTCGAATGCTCAACAGGAAAATGGATATGAAATATGAATTTAAAAATCCAGAAATCCAAAAAAGTGTGACAACTAGATTTAATCAGACCTGAAAACATTCACCATATTTAGATTGACAACAAAATGAGCTTATAATATATTTAGCCACATGTGCATTATTATTATTATTATTATTATTATTATATTATTATTATTATTATTATTATTATTATCATTATTATTATTATTATTATAATATATATAATATATTTTGGAGAACCCACCAAGATTATATATATATATAATATTTTATATATATTATATTGGAGGTCTTATCAAGATTTTATATGTATATAATATTATTATAATATATTAATTAAAATAAAATAAAATAAAAAGGTTTCCATCACCTATAGGTGGATGGCAACATTTGAAAAAAAAAATATAATTAAAAAAAGGAGATTTGCAATTTACAAACTTGGAAATTTCAAGTTTGCAAATTAGAAGAAAAGGTGTCAAACACCTCTATAAATAAAAGTTCTCAACAGTTCAAAAATCAATCTGAAATCTATAATTCTCTTTGAAGATTTGTGGAGTTTCAGCTGTTGTGCATTTTATTTTTCAAGTTTTGTTGTAATTTTTTCTTTCGCTGATAAAATTATATGTGTTTTTATTCAAAGCATGAGTAGCTAATTTCATTCTGTTGGGGTAAATGGTTAAACTCTTAATATGAGAATATAAATTACTCTTACATATATTATAATATATGAATTGTAATATGTAGATTGATATTTAATCTACTGTTATATTTGTGGGTGTCTTGATTCGCTGTAGACAGTCTCATATTGGTTGACACAGTTAATAATTTACCCCATATTATATGAGAGAGTAATTTAAATCTGAACTAATTATTTGTAACATCCCCAATCTGGGAGATGTTACCGGCAAGCGATAGACCGTTCTAACCCATAAGCCTCTGACTTTCTAGGCATAAACAGACACTAATATTCTTTACTTTAATTTATTTTATTATATGTGGAACCGTAGCCCAAACTGAAAATCATTATATACAAACTCTACACCTGAATATGAAAACTCAAATACACACTTTTACAACG
>SKCR01037309.1:0-68241 GCA_019454045.1 Zanthoxylum bungeanum
AATGGATTTCACTTGATGTCTGACCCGAGTTGGAAAGATGTTCAGAAGAGCAAAGAAGAGTAAGGCCTCAGGACCGACCTGGCATGGTAGCTGAGCAGTGCAGGCTGACAGTTATTTCATTGACAGACCCAGTTGGTCGGGTCGGGGTGTTAGTCATATGATCAAGTCAAAATGACGTAAGCCCTACATGAGGACTTGCATCTTCCAAAGAGGTCATACATGACTGGAGCGGGTCACTGACTTATCTTCTAGCACACGCTATCATATGAGAGATGATATATTACATGCTAGAGGTAGCGTGTGGCAGTGGCCAATAGTAGCTTGGTTTAAAGAGATGTTAGGTGGCAGACCTACTTTTGGCAGAGCAGTTGGGGAAGAGAGCCATCACATTAATGGTAATTCACATGGCCGACGTCATGAGATTATTGTAACATAGAATTTTCCCTAGTTTATAAAGCGATTAAAAATTCATTGTAACAGGTTGACTAAATTTATTCACGCACAACTTGTAAAAGAGAGAGCAAAAAGCTTAAGTGTAAGAGTGAACTTGAAAGTAGTCGATCATACGAGCTTGAGAGATAGACATGTCGGTCATACCCGACCACGTTATAAAAGCTTTCTTTTCTCTTGTATCCGTGGACGTAGATTGGATCCATTCCACCGAACCATGTTAAATCCTCTGTTTTGTCTGTGTATTTTCTCATCTTTTGCTAACTTTCTTTTTTGGTCCCCAAACCAAACAAATTCACAGTTGATGGGGGATTGTTCGAGGAGTGAGTTTATGGATTTATCCCTGGAATAAAAATCATCCGTCAACAGTTGGCGCCATTTGTGGGAACAATACTAAAAGCAGCAAACACGTTGAGATGATGGCAGAAGACGGGAACCATAGATCTTCAGAGGCTCCACGACGAAGTGGATGTAGAAAATGGAAGAAACTATACGAAATGAGAGAGAAAATGCGTGAAAAGAAATGGAAGAAGCTCGGAAGGAGAGAGAATCAACCCAGGTCTTCATAAAGACCATATTGGAGAAGTTGGAAGAGAAAAATGGTGAAGATAGGGAACGAGCCCCAACCAAAGAAAATAAGAGATAGTAAAGGGAAAAATGATCGCTGGAGCAGATGGAGATGGTGATAATAGGAAGAGAAATACATGTGGAATGAGATCTGTAGTCATTTCCAGAGCCATACAGGTGGGAGAGCTGGGGGAGAAGAGGAAGGCGGGTGAACTCCGAAATCCTCCAACAACAATTCATGCTTCGCGGAGAGCGATCTGAGAAGATATATGGGAGAAGGAAATGAAATCCCCAGCTAGGGAGGACACTGTGTCCGGGGTGGAAGACGTCGGGAAGCCCGAGGTCGAGAGCATGGCAGCTCCGAGAACCATATGAAGAGCTGGTTTCGGAAGGAGATAAAGAAGTGAGAGAAAAATATGAAAGACCGATCAAGGGGTGACCAGGACATGGGGATAACTTCCCCTTTCACGAAGGAAATTATGGCGATGGAATTTCCAATGAGATTCACCATGCCCTCTATGGATATTTATAAAGGCAGCTCGGACCTTAAGTCTCATATTGAAAAGTTCATTTTGTTGATGGAAATTCAAGGAATGGTCAGAGAGGCCATCTGCAAGGTGTTCCTTTGACCTTGGGTGAGTCAGCCAGCCTGTGGTTCATGAACTTGACTCCGGGGAGTGTCAACAGCTTTGAGCAGTTGAGAGATCCTTTGTGCAGAATTTCAAAAAGACATGTGTACTAAGTAAGACGATGTGGTCGTTGAGGTTAATGAAGCAAGGAGACGATGAGTCTTTAAAGAGCTTTGTCGATAGGTATCACAACCTCATTTTAGAGGTCGTGGCGTATGAGTCCCCGGAGGCCTTGGAAAGTTTCAAAGGAGCTCTCAGGGTCGGTAAATTGTGGTCCCACCTGAGGATCCAGGAGATACCGGACTATACCGTAGATCTGGAGCAGACAAGAAAGTTGTGCTAATGGAGGAAGAAGAGAAGATTGCCTGAGAAGGAGATACACAGAGGACCAAGATACTCAGGTCAGAAAATCGACGGGATGTGGGTAGAGACTTGAGGAAAAAGTAGTTCAGGCCGATGCCTCAGAATAATAAAGTACGAGAGAAAATACCATCTGCCCAGGTCAACCTCGTTGCCAGAGGAACAATGTAACCCCCTCAACATACCCCTGGCCCAGATAGTTCAAGAGGTACATGATAAATGTCTATTGATTAAGCCCGACCCAAGGAAGTTTTCCGAATGAGAAGAAAAGCAACGCGTCTTATTGCATGCACCATAATGCAATGAGACACACCACAGAGCAATGTAGAAACTTGCGGGAGCAGGTGGAAAACTTGATTAAAAAACGGTTATCTGAATGAGTACATAGACCAAGTGGCTACGAAGACCGACCAATACTGTTAACGACTGTTGTCATGATAGGTACTTGGAATGCTGAAGCGCTGAATGGATATTTTCAATAAAGTCTCTCTTAAAATGACCCATAAAGAGTTATAAGATAAGCAGTAGATCCCAAGAAAATGAGTAAAACTCTTCATTTCTAAGATAAAAACTTGTTTCTCCATGCTTGTTTATTATTTGAGATTATTAGCTCGGGTATGCTTTAGTACTGTCGAGATATTAATAGTTTGATGGCTCAGGTACGTCGAACACGGGGAAGGAGAACACCCCCATTTCCTCTGGCTATCTCATTATGTATCATTGGGTATGACGAACAAGGGGAGACATAATATCCTCGTGATGTCTAACCATCTCATTTTGTACCATCGGGTATGCCGAACACGGGGAAAGAGAATACCCCCATGGCGTCTGACATTCTATTCTGTACCATCGGGTATACTGAACACGGGGAGGGAGAATACCCATGTAGCGTCAGACCATCCCATTTTATACCATCGGGTATGCCAATCACGGGGATGGAGAATACCCCCGTGACGTCTGGTCATCCCATCATGTATCATCGGGTATGCCAAACACGGGGAGGGAGAATACCCATGTGGCGTCTGGCTATCCCATCCTGTACTATCAGGTATGCCGAACACGGGGAGAGAGAATACCCTTGTGGCGTCTGGCCATCCCATCATACTATCGGGTATGTCGAACATTAGGAGGGAGAACCCTTATGGCGTCTGGCCATCTCATCATGTATCATCGGGTATACCGAACACGGGGAGGGAGAATACCCCCGCGGCGTCTGGCCATCCCATCGTGTACCATCGGGTATGCCGAAAATTGGGAGGGAGAATACCCTCGTGGCGTCTGACCATCCCTTGTTGTACCATCGGGTATGTCGAACACGGGGAATGAGAATACCCCTGTGACGTCTGGCCATCCCATCATGTACCATCGGGTATGCCGAACACCGGGAGGGAGAATACCTCTATGGCATTTTGCCATCCCATCCTGTACTATCGGATATACCGAACACGGGGAGGGAGAATGCCCTCATAGCTATGGCTATCCCATTTTGTCCCTTACGGTGTGCAAACATTCATTTTTGGCTCGGGATCAAGTTATGTCCCACTGAGACCTCATCATGTTTGGTGGCACAATGAGGCATAATTCCCTTGTGGCCAAATATTCATTTTTGGCTCAGGGCTGCATTTATTCCGCCGAGGACACTTTGAGATTATTGCCTCGAGGCTATATTCCTTCTGTCGAGGCCATGTTTGTTGGCACAGGAAAGGAACATTCCCTCGTTGCCCTGTTATTTTCCTAATAGCCCGAGGAGGCGAATGTTCCCTTGTGATTTTATTCTATTTTGCAGGACTCTACAGATCATTTCCTTTCGAGTTTGCAGTGTGGCAAGAGCATGCATTTACCCGAGGAGGCATAAGATGCTCTTCTCCAGGCAAAGCCAAAAGGATTAGTTGACCAGAGCTAGTCCGGATCAACCTATTTGGTCAAAGAAGCACCGAGATTTACAGTTGTGATACTCGTCATATGATGGGACAGACATGGGATTCTGGGCTTATTCAAGATTGAGCATCATCATGAGAGGAAATTTATTTCTTCAAAAAGTATTCCAAGTATTGGAAATGTATCACGAGCAATCAGGTTGAAGCAATATAGAGTGTTCATGAAAGCGTCGACCCGAAGACGCTAGATCAGTCTACGGTTTCATGCACCACCATTTTTTTATAGTTCCCGGCACCAACTCGCTTACTCGTTGATACCGAGAACTATGGGACAGATGTTGATGGTGGTTTTTTGGCCCCCAAGAAGTAAGAATCCTGAGGAAGGGTGTAAATGGGATTTCCATTTCCAAGCCTCAAGTTGAGGCATCTGACCCACTGAGGAGGTCAGCAATGGATTGCACTTGATGTCCGACCGAGTTGGAGATATATTCAGAAAAGAAAAGTAGAGCAAGGCCTCAGGACTGACCTGACCTGGTAGCTCAGCAGGGCAGGCTGACAGCTTTTTCAGTTGCCCGAACCAGTTAGTCGGTTCAGGGTGTTAGTCGTATGATCAAGTCAAGATGACGCAAGCCCTACATTGGGACTTGCACCTTCCAAAGAGGTCAGACGTAATCGGAGCTGGTCACCGGCTTATCTTCTAGCACACGCTATCATATGAGAGATAATAGATTACAAGCTGGAGGTAGCGTGTGGCAGTGGCCAATAGTAGCTTGGTTTAAATAGATATCTGGTGGCATGCCTACTTTCGGCAGAGCAGTTGAGGAAGAGAGACATCGCATTAATGGTAAATTCACATGGCTGACGTCATGAGATTGTTGTAACAGTAGTACTTACCTAGTATATAAAGGGATTTGGAATTCATTGTAAAAGGTTGACTAAATTTATTCACGCACAACTTGTAAAAGAGAGAGCAAAAAGCTTAAGTGTAAGTGTGAGGTTGTAAGAGGTCGGTCAGACGAGCTCGAGAGATAGGCAGGTCGGTCATACCCGACCACATTATAAAAAAATTCTTTTCTCTTGTGCCCGTGGACGTAAGTTGGATCCATTTCGCCGAATCACGTTAAACCCTCTGTTTTGTCTGTGTGTTTTATCATCTTTTGCTAGGTTTGTATTTGATCCCCAAAATCAAACAAATTCACAATTGAGGGGGGATTGTTCGAGGAGTAAGTTTACGAATTTGTCCATGAAACGAAAATCATCCGTCAACACACATGTTAGACAAAAAAAATGAATTTTAGTGCTTAGAAGTGTAGCACTGGGAAATGTGTGAATAAAGTATGTATTTTAACTTATGGCAAGATACTTGATTTGTGACTATTCTGTTTCCTCTCCTCTTTTTCTCACCATTCAATTGTGTAGTCACTTTGCTTTTGGGATCCCAGCAGCCAACAGCTGCAGGCACTCTTCAATTAGTCCAGGGATTAATTTCCATCTCAACTTTTTCAACTAGGATCATTTAATGAGTCAGATTCTCTTAGGTGGTACATAATATTTTATTGACGGTTGCTTAAATGATTCATAAAATGGCAATCTGGTATTTATTTATTCAGTATACATTTTGTTTTCCCCTAATTATTAAGTAGCTATGATTTTAGGGTCTAACAATTAATATAGCGAAACTTTATGCAACAATCATGATATTTAAAAAGCAAAGATATTATTTTAGACAAAATACCCTTAACCTTTACAATTTTTATAATAATAATAATAATAATAATAATAATAATAATAATAATAATAATAATAATAATAATAATAATAATAATAATAATAATAATATATTATTATTATTATTATTATTATTATTATTATTATTATTACTTTTCTTCAATTTTATTAAAAAGCTGTTGTTATGGGGGTTTCCATGGCAGTAGCTTGCTGCCATGGTTCCATGGCAGCAGCAGGCTACCAAGCACGGTCCATGGTCGGCCTGCAAATTTTTTTTTTTTAAGGTGTCTCAGACCCCTCTCAAGGAGCTCAAGCCATCTCAAGGTGCCGTAAGGTGTCTTAAGTAGTAGCGGAGACATTGAGGGGCCAGTGGGGGCAACAATCAGATTAAGAATTCCAAATTGAAAAAAAAATAAAAAAAATTCAGCTCATATAAATTCCACTCTTAACCTGCGTTCTCACAACTCTCTTAACCTGCGCATCCTTCTCTCTCCCTTCACCACCGATCTTCTTCAGCTTCTCTTTCTGATCAGCTTTTCAGGTAACTACCGTTTTGCTTCTTGCTTTCTTTTAGTTAAAATTGTTAAGCTTATATATGATTCTTCTTGCTTGCCGACAGTTTTTATTATTAAGTATATTATTATAAAATTTTATAATTAGTTTAATTCTTAGGAATATGATATTTAAATTTGTAAAATTGGTGGCTTTTTATTATTATTATGAGGAATTAATTAGTTTAATTCCTGCTTGCTACTGGTTAGAGTTGGTTTTGTCCTCTTTTTTTTTTTTTTTTTTTTTTTTTTTTTTTTTTTTTTTTTGTTGGAGCTACTACCGTCTTTCACAATTGACCATTAAGAAGTTAGTTTCTTTTATCACATTGTTACTTTAATTAACTATTAAGGGCAACTTCTTTAGCTAGAGGCTTGCTATGCAATATGCCTGAACTGTTTAAAATGAGTTTCTTCATGAGATCAATTAATGTTTTATTTTTATATCATTTTTTTCTAATAGACTACAAATTTAATTTTGAAACAGTTATGGAGAAATATTTTAAGAAAATCTCAAAACTTTCATCATCAATCGATGATAGTTTAAAGGAAAAAGTTTCAAATTCTTCAAAGAAATTACAAAGAAGTGATGATTGTTCAAAAGAAAAAGTGTCTTCTTTGGGGAGAATGGGTGAAGCATTCTGTTCATTTTTAATTGATGAATCTCGTGATGTATCAACAAAGGAGCAATTGGCTATTGCTTTGCGGTATGTGAATAAAAGTGGGCATGTAGTTGAATGTTTCATTGGTATTGAGCATGTTACTAGTACCACCGCTTTATCACTGAAGGAAACAATTGACAACTTATTTTCTAAACATGGATTGAATATTTCTAGATTACGTGGGCAATGATATGATGGGGTTAGTAGTATGCAAGGTGAATTGAATGGCCTCAAGACACTTATTTTAAATGAGAATGGATGTGCTTATTATGTTCATTATTTTGCTCACCAACTTCAATTAGCTCTTATGGCCGTGGCAAAAAATAATGTTGAAGTTCAATCTTTATTCAATATAATTGCTAATGTGGTGAATGTTGTTGGAGGCTCATGTAAGCGTCGCGATGTTCTTAGAGAGAAACAAGCTTTAACAATTGTAAAGGCAATTTCTAATGACGAAATTTCAAGTGGGCAAGGGCAAAATCAAGAGACTAACTTCAAGCGGTTTGGTGATAGACGTTGGGGTTCACACTATGGCACTTTACTTAGTATCATTACCATGTTTCAACCCATAATTGATGTCCTTGAGATGATTGTCGAAGATGGAGCAACTCGTGAATAAAGATGTAAGACAAGTAATCTTTTAGATTCAATGCAATCATTTGAATATATATTTTTCTTATATTTGATGAAAAATATATTATCATTGACAAATGAATTTTCATTAGCATTGTAAAGAAAAGATCAAGATATTGTGAATGTCATGAAGCTAGTTAGATTGTGTAAAGATAGCTTGCAAATGATGAGGGAGAGTGGATGAGATTATTTATTTAGTCAAGTTGTCTCTTTTTGTGATGCATATAACATTGATGTGCCTAATATGGATGACATATTTATTACTCGAGGTCGTTCAAGGCGTAAAGCTAAAAAAACTACCAACTTGCATTATTATCGGGTTGAATTATTTTATATGGTTTTAGATGCCCAACTTCAAGAGCTTAACAATCGTTTCAATGAGACAAACACCAAGTTACTTCTTTGTTTAGCTTCCCTTAGTTCATGCGATTCATTCTCCTCATTCAATAAACAAAATGTAGTTCGTCTTGCTCAATTTTATCCCACAAATTTCTCTTCAATAGAGCTCCTCGTACTAGATGATCAACTTGATACGTACATTATGGATATACGTTCTAGTATTGAGTTTTCAAAATTGAATGGGATTGGTGATATTGCAGCAATGTTGGTTCAAACTAAAAAGGATAAGGTATATCTACTACTTTACTTACTTTTAACATTAGTTTTGACTTTACATGTTGCCACTGCTATTGTAGAGAGAATATTTTCAACTATGAATATTGTGAAGACTATGCCACGCAACAGGATGAGAGATCAATGGATGAATGATAATTTAGTTACATATATAGAAAAATATGTATTTAGGAGCATTGATAATGAAACTATCACATAAGGTTTTCAAAATATGAAACTACGTCGTGGACAATTGTAATGTGTAAAATATTCACATATCAATATAGATATAAATATTTTGTATGTTTTTTTTTTATTTATATTTATTTTTCATAACTTTGCCCCCACTGACTTGATTTCCTGGATACGCCACTGGTCTTAAGACCGTCTCAAGGTATCTCAAGTCTGTCATAAGAGTCACAAGCCTGTCCTAAGGTGTCTCATGTTGACCTTTTAGGTCTCAAACCGTAAATTGATTTTGATTATAATAAATCATGTATCAAAGACATAATGGTAAATAAATCCTTTCAAGTAAATCATGAAGTTTAAACACTAAAATTGAGCTCGAGATCAAAGGAAATCAAATGAAGTTCAACAAGATACAAGATGAAAAAGACTGGTTTAGGTATATTTCTATATAATCTTGTAATGCTTGTGTAGAGTGAGATTATGCATGATAAGCACTTTAGAGCTGAAATCATTTTTACATGTGGATAACTTACAAAATTCCATGTTTTTTTTTTGGAATCATTGGAAATCCCGCCGCCAAACCACATTTTCCGGGCTTAAGCGAAGTAGGTAAAACCCCCGGCTGTCCCAGACTCTTACAAGAAACGCACTCCCTGAATTCGAATCCAAGACTTCAAGGTTTCATTAAATGATAAAACCTTATTTTAATCATATTAACAAAATCGTTTTCAAGTTTGTCGATTATAAAAGATACACTTGATTTTGATTAAAAAAAAAAAGGGTCATTGTTTTATTTTAAAACAATCGTATTTATAGTAGTACATTTTTAAATTTTAAAATAAGGATTAAAATATAAGATTTTCAAAATTTCTGAACAGACTGGACAGTCTATGGGTAGTCCCATAATCGTCCGAACGAAGGCAATGAGCTTGCCTATTGAAAACCCTCGGACTGGACGTCCGGTCCATAAAATTCAGACATCTCAACAGACTTTGAAGAACGAAAGCTGAGATTTGATTAACCGAACCTGAAAAATCTGACACGACATCGACCGGACGACCGAACATACCACCATTGAACGTCCAAACTCGCAGAAATTTATATAACAATTAGTTTTTCAAAGGCACTATAAATTAAATACTTTGGGGTCATTTTGCTCTTGATCCAAATCAAAAACTTGCATATACTTCATAATTTGATCATCTATTGAGTTCTCGTTTGCTTAGATCATAATGAAACTCAAGTTGTTCTTAAACTTGTATAATTTGCTCATTTAGGAGCTTTTTTATTGTTGGATATTTCTTCTCCATTGGTTTGTAAAATCCAAATAGTTGGGTCATCTATAATTCTGTAAAGAAAAATTATAAAGGTTCGATCCACATCCGGAAGTTGGATTGGGTCATCTTCAGAGCCAGTAAAAAAGAAGTGTATAAGAATTTCATTAGTACTCAGGAAGCTAAGCGTTGCAGTGAATCTTCTTACGGGTTGCTTGAGGCGTGGACATATGCGAGATTACCAAACCACGTAAAAATCGCATTGTGTACAATCTTTCTAACCCTATCTTTTTATTTTGTATTTGATTATTAATTTGTTGAGATATTAGTTATGTATTGAATTGGATGATATTGAGTATTTATTGGATAAATTAATTGGAATATCATTTGTAAGTTATCTCAAGACTATCTCAAGGTTTTTCAAATATCTAGGTGTCGCAAGAAACTGTCTTAAGGTGTATAGAGTTTGTATTTTTTTTTCTATGTTATAAATTTTAAAAAGAAATAAAAGCGTGCAACCTGCTGCCATTAAGATGTTGCCATTTTTTTAGGGAGAGCAAAGTTAATAAATTTAGATGAAGGAGAGGAAGACAATTTTGTCTTAAAATGTGAATTTGCTCATTTCTTGAAAGAATTACTTTGGTTGCCCGAAATTAATATTTTAAATTTGGGAATACCCAAAATTGATAATTTCCTAATTGAATAATAAATAATTTTAGTAATAATGAAATTCACAATCTAATGGTTGACTAAACAGTTGAAACTCAAATATTAGAATGGATCGCAACTAGATATAGATAGATCACGAGTTACTGTGATTTTTATTTTTCAAAAGAAAATAAAAGATAGGTAGCATTGATATTCAAAGCCAACTTAGTTCGTAAAGTTAATGTCACTGTCCTATGACCGGCATAAACACACACGTATAACGCAAGCGCACGTATCGTTCAAGTAGTATAAAAATATCGATCCCACGAGGACTTAATTCCTACTGTTGTTATTAATTATTGAATCTATTTATTTACAAATATCTAATTGAGGGTGAAAAGAATGATTGTTTGATTGGTTGAAAGTGGTTTTACAAAATAAATAAATAAATAAAAGACAAAAGAAAATACTAAGGAAAATAACAAAAGACACAAGATCTAGGGTTGTGAATCATTCTAATATCTTTTAAAAGATGAAGTGGTTATTTTATAGTTGTGTAATAAATCAATTTACTAACCTGGAACACTAAATTATGCAAAAGCCTATGTCGATGGTCAGACACAAATACACAGTTTAACCCAATTGAACCATATGTCTATGTCAACCAAATTATCTGGATTCATTAAGATTAAGTTCCAATTATGGCTACCCCGCCCGACAGGTATATTCCTATCCTGTAAGAAATCTATTAAAGGGTTATTTATCCTCAAGGAAGATCGTGGGCTATTAAGTCTAAGGCTGAAACCTAAAATCCCTATGTCTAGTTCATTTTAGATTTACCACATCAATCTTATTGGTGATCAGACAACAAAAAGCATTAAGCTTAAGACTTAATAAGTAAACCTTTAAATTACCCAAACTATAAAATAATCCCTTATAACCGGTGATATTAGAATTCATCAAAACCCAAGATAACTAACACATAACTAGGGCTAGTAAATACATAAAAGTAAAAGACATAAAGTAAAAGCTGAGAAGTAAATTACAATAAAATGCTAAGGTAAAATGAATTACTTTTACTACTACTAATTTAGATATCTCCCATAAAATAATATATAAACTTGTGATAATATTATCAACCGACCATCTGGCGGTATCCTGATAAAGTCAAATTAAGTCCAACCAGCCATTAAGGCGGAACCAAAATAAACCTGCCATATAGGCGGTAAGAGAATTTAATTACCAACCGACCAATCTGGCGGTATCCTTTATTAGTCAGGTTTAAACCAGATTAAAATTAAATTACCAACCGACCAATATAGCGGTATCCTTTTTAAGTCAGTATTTTAAATAGTGAATATATTATTTTTAGGGAGATTAATCTAAATAGCAACAGTAAAAGAATTACCTTTCACCCTAGCAGAGGAAGTTACCTTATCATGGTGAATAGTAAAAACTGTAAAAAAGTAAAAAGTAAAAATTAAATTACTATTATTACAAAACGTAATTAAAATTATTTACAAAACTAAAAACTAAAAATAAAAAAAAAACTAAAAACTAAAAAATCTAGAGAGAGAAACTCTCTCTTTAGAAAGAATTAAAGAGAGAGGAATGTGCAATGAATTCTGAAATCTCGAGCTCAATTTATAGGCGCGGGTAGGCTCCGGGCGTCGCGACGCCAAGGGCTTCAGCGTCGCGACGCTGAAACAGTGAGGCGTGGCACAATGACAGCTTGACACGTGGCGATTCGGATAAGAGGATAAGGCGATATGTGGCGAGGCGGCTAAGACTTCAATTATTGAGATGACGTGGCGCTGACGTGGCAAGGCGGCTGAGATCAATTGTCGGCACCATAGGATTGCGACATGTGTCACGTTGTGATTGGCTGATGATGACGTGGCATGTTGACTAGGTTGACCATCTGATGTGGACGATGACGTGGCATGACGCGTGGCATAGTTGACTCGTTGACCGATGACGTGGCGACACGTGGCACACGTGGCGATGGCGACTGTCGGCACCGTAGGATGATGACACGTGGCACGACGCACATTAGCATATCGGCTGTGATGGTGACACGTGTCACGGCGTATTTTAGCAAAGTCAAACTTCTCAAATTCTGACACATTGACCCGGTGCATGTTAGCAGATTCGGCGCATGCTGGGCGTCGCGAAGCTGAAGTGCTGGGCGTCGCGACGCGAGAAATTACCAAAAATACACTTTTCGTCCAATTTTCACTGTTTTGCCCCAACTCACCTCCAGAATGTCCTGAAACGTTATTTATCTACAAAATAACACAAAACACATCAAAACGTTCACAAAACTCAAGAAATTATACAAAATATTAGGTTAAATGAGTGGGAAATAGTGATATAAATACCACTCATCACACCCCCAAACCTAACATTTTGCTAGTCCTCGAGCAAAACATAGAGTAAAATAACATAAATAAATTAACTAAGCCACTTTCGTAGGGATCACGGTTGCATTTAGCCTATGCAACAAGCCTTTAAACCCCTAGGTGTCCCTAATGGACGAGTTGTAGTCTCGTGAGGGTGTACAGCAATGATACCCACAAACATTTTACAAAAGTAAAAAAAGTAATAAAACTAATGCACACAAAAGCAAAAAGACAAGCGAAAAGAGAATAAAGATGTTAGTGACTAATCAGGTGAAACTTCTACTCCAAGTTACTAGTTGTTTTGTTTTATTTAAATTACTGAATAAGTAAATTCTCCGATTATATTTACCATTCTTCATATACACAGCCAACAAAATATTAAACAACTCATTTTTGCCCACAACAGTCATAAGTGCAGTTGATAAGAGAGTAATATTTTCGTCCTAAAATTCCATCAGATTTCACACCTTTTTTGCAGCAATGGAATAATTTTTCTGATTTTTCTGATTTTTTCTCTTTGATTTTTTCTATTTTTTTTATTTATATACAATATCTTCCATCTATGTAACGAGTGTTGGGTCGGTGGCTCCCAAACCAGTTGGCTTTAGGGCATCAGATGTTAAGACACCCCTACGGACTTAATTACTTAGACTTCAGATATATATTTTTGCAGCATCTTTGATCCATGTAGCGAGCTTTGGGCCAGTGACTCCCAAACCAGTTGGTTTTAGGGCACTAGGTGTTAAAACACCCTTACAGACTTAATAACCCGGATCTTATATACTTTATTTTTGTAAATCAGAATTTTTTTTTTTTACTCCATCACTTTTTTTTGAGATGCTTCCTCCAATTAAACTAGAGCACTGAATATGACAAAACTTTTCAATTTCAGCTCATGTCCGTATGTTACTATGCATGTTGATAATACCTGCCAACTGAGCATATGAAGATCCATTTTAGTCAGTATTAAAGAGAATTTACAAATTAAATAATTTAAAATGAAATAAACAAAAATTAACTTGTTTCAAAAATGGTTTGAGATACGTCTCATGAGTGGAAACTCCTTACTCGGCTATCTTTTACCAATTTCACATTTTTAGTCAAAACAAAAACACAAAATATTTTTGTAATTTTTGAAAAATTTTCAATTTTTTTTTGTATTTTTCGAAAAATTTTGGACTAAAAATAAAAACACACAAACTAAAAACAAGGTACTAATAAACTAATTCTCTCCCCCAAACCTAAATGAGACATTGTCCCCAATGTCTTAAACAGCGGAAGAGTTTAGAAGGTAATACCTGATTAGCTGAAATTTTACAGGAAAATAATCGATTAAGATCTATGTCCAATTTACGATTCTTACCACTATCGTTATTTGACCATTTTTTTAGTAAAAATTTTGGCAGAATCTCCTCTGAATTTTTGATTATCCAACACAACCAAAATCTATTTCAAAGGCCACAAACACCCCAATTCAACTCTTCGCCCCCACGACTACGAATCAAAATAATCAATCAACACTTCCACAACTCAAATCACATAACCAATCATCCAAATTTTCAATCTACCAAATCAATTTAACCAAATAAATTTTTTTTTTTTATCAATTTTACCGTCAATTCCAGATTTGGTAATGGAGGATACGGATCGGCTTGGACTTGGGTTGATTTTCTGCTTCTCGGTTTTGGTTGTGGGTTGGGTCTCGGCAGTGGGTTGGTTGCAGTGTTGGAGAGACACGGCAGTGGCTTGGTGGATTCGGTGAGTGGTTCACGGCTTCTCGGTTTGGTCTCAGGTGATGTCTTCTGGTTTCGGCTGCTGTTTGGGTGGTGATGGCTGGTGTGGTCGATGATGATGGCTCGGTTTTTGACTCGGCGAAAGAATGGCTCGGTTTGGTCTCAAGTGCTGCAGATGATGGAGATGTTACTCATAGTCTATTTGGTCCAGTTTTTTTAAATGACATTGATTTTGTTACTTGTTCGAACTCTTTTCCTCAACAATAATAAAGACGTTCATTTCACTGAAACTCTTCTGCAATATGAGTATATTTGAGAAAAGTATTCAACCTTGGTACTATGGAATCCAGTGATGAACACGGGGAACCTTCGAAATAAGCAAACCTAAAAGATAAGATAGACATTCAGAAATTGGGAAATAGAGGCAGTGAAAATATCAGACTTGGAAGGGAATTAGTTCACCGAGCCGATCAACGTAGACAGATCGAAGCAGTAGCTTGTCTGAAGAAGAGAAGGCTAAGCAGTCACCAAAAGAATTGACGGAAGACCTAACCCGACGGGATAGGAACATTCATGCATGCATACACGTAACGCATTTTGCATCCTTTCGTGTTTGTTCTGTTTTGTAATAACAGGTTTCGAAGGAGAAAAAAAAGAAAGCGCCAAATGCAAGCCAACCAGAAGCAGTAACAGTACAATGTCAGCGGTCTTCAGGAATGAATCACATGGGCGAGGCCCATATCAGCAGTATCAGTCTGAGGGCGAGGCCCATATCAATAGCAGTTGGGGGCGAGGCCCGTATCAGTATCAGTCTGGGGCCGAGGCCCATATCAGTAGCAGTTAGGGCCGAGGCCCACATCAGCATTAGTTTGGGGACGAGTCCAGGGCCGAGTGTAGGCACTGCATTTTTTGCATATAAGCCCGATGATGAGTCTCGTATGGAGACACTACCTCTTTGATTGTGAAAGCCGCAGGAAACGGACGTCGGAAGGGTAAAGTTGGAAATTAGCATTTGGTCGGATTTAACTCGCTTGTTTCGCTTCGGGTTCGCTTGTTGGACCTTCGTTTTAAAACACACACCAAACCCAATCCGAAAATAATTAAAACATTTAAAACACATCTCACAAATTAAATTAAAACAAATTAACACATTAACAAATTAAGTGAAATCTAAATTAAATTAAATTAAAACCAATTATAACCAATTAAACCAAAACTAATTAAATTGAAATTAATTTAATAACTAATTAAAATCCAATTAAACTAAATATAATTATTAAACCTAATTAAATTAAATCAATCACCTAATTTAAATAATTTACCACCTAATTACATAATGTCTTGCCTTAAATAATTAAAATTAAATACACACATAAATTAATTGATTTTTGTTTCCTTTCAAATCCATGAAAACCCTAACCCTACCCCCTCACTATAAATTACACACAAAATAATAACCCAAAACGATTCACCTCCCTCTCCCATCTTCTCTCGCGCAGCCTCCACAAACCCTAATAACCCTTAAAACACAACAACCCTCCTTACTCCACGAAACCAACCCACGCCACCTGCCCATGTCATCACCGCTTCACCTCACTACCTAAACAGCTCACAAACACGTAGCAGCCTTGGGTTCTTCACGCCACTGACCTAGCAAGCACATCACCCACAGAACCTACCCTTCAACTCATCATCAAAAGCCCCACTTCGCTTGCCACAACAGCCCTCATACATCTTCCAAACCATCACAGTTTGCAACTGCCCACAGCCACACCTTGCTTTCACCAATTTGCCTTATCACACACCACGCTTGCAACCCTCACCAATTTGCCCAAAACGCACAAAGACACCTCCATCACTCCTCACGCACAAGCCATCACAACCGACCAGCCCACTCACGAATATACACACACCATCAACACCGACCAGCCTGCGTTACCCACTCAGCCTTCACGCCGACGCCACAAACACTTAAAACACATAGTCCCTAAACAGCCCCTTTGACCATTAACCGGGAGCACATTGCAAGCGCCCATTAGCCACATTAACAACTAAAACTCGCCACTCTCACCTAACGCCACAGCCTCTCGCCACTCGCACAAATCTGCCTCACGCATCAACTCCACACCTACCCACTACCCTTCAGCAATTCTGCACGTAAACGCACCAGCCCAGCACATAGCCATCACGCCACCAGCACACACTACACAACTGCCAAACGAACAGCCCTGCACTGCCCAAAACAGTCCCCGAATTAACCAAACTGCACTCTGAAAACTATTGCAAACTGTCCAGAAAAACTCCCCCCGAAACAACCCACATCTTAGCCCTAAAAGTCGCAAAACAACAAGCCTAACTCGTGACAAAAAAACAGTAGCAAAACAGAGTGAAAACAACAACCCGAACAGAAAAACAGCGAGTAAAGACGTTGAGTTAGTGAACCGAAATAGTTGCGGATCATTCACCCTTCCAACGGACGTGTAACGCCCTTTCGTGAGACAACAAAAGAGGATGGAATCCCGGACGTAAATTCCGTAGCAGAATCCGAATGGACGATAGTGCGGTTTGTACTCGGGATACAACGCTACGGCCGTGTAACGCGCTTTCGAGGAACGACAAAAGAGGTTAGACCTGAGGGCACCTTCTTTATTTATTATCTTTCGTTTCTTTTATTTATTTTAAAATATCATCGCATGAGATTCGTTTGAGGCATGATGTGAATGTTGGATGAGCGAGGTATGTGTTCCCTTTTGTGGTATATCGGATGGAAACCCGGACGTAAATTCCATAGCCGATTCCGAATGGACGGTAGTATGGTCTGCACTCGGGATACAATGCCACGTACTACTTAAGATACACATATCTCGTCTCATCCAAATTTGTATTTGAGCATGATATAGTCTTTAGGTTATTTGTTTATTATTTAAAGCATGGTTTAATTTAGTTTGTTATTTATTTGTTAAAGCATGTTTAGGTTGTTCATTATGCATGTTCTTAGTTTATGATGTGTTTGGGGTAATGATTTATACATGTTGATTTAATGGTTCAATATGCTTGTTGTGTTACATTGCGTGGAGTTATTTGGATGAAAGCATGTTAGATCTAAGTACCATTGAGCATGAATGTTGAATAAATTCGGTTAGTTTATTGCACAAATCATATCATCACAAGTGACATAAGTAAGGGACCATTCCGAACCCAACGGTTTGAGGTCTTCCCTTGCGAGGGGTGAGTGCGGCCTTAAATCTTTGTCCCGGTTCACACCAGGTGGCGACTCCATGTTATTTCGTACTTCCCAACTAGGCCGCGAGCCTAGAACAGCATCGTCAAGTTCTGTTGTCTACACCGAGGCCTACATTAGTATCAGTTTGGGGATGAGTCCCAGGGCCGAGGCCCACATCAGTATCAGTTTAGGGGCCAGGCCCACACCAGCATCAGTATCAGTTTAGCCGGGAATGGCACTCCAAGAATGGAAACACAGTTCGAGAATGAACAAGCCGGGAATGGCAATCCAAGAATGGAGCAGAGTTCAAGAATGAACAAGCCGGGAATGGCACTCCAAGAATGGAAACACAGTTCAAGAATGAACAAGCCCCTAATGGCACTCCAAGAATGGAAACACAGTTCGAGAATGAACAAGCCGGGAATGGCACTCCAAGAATGAGAACACAGTTCGAGAATGAACAAGCCGGGAATGACAATCCAAGAATGGAGTAGAGTTCAAGAATGAACAAGCCGGGAATGGCACTCCAAGAATGGAAACACAATTCGAGAATGAACAAGCCGGGAATGGCACTACAGGAATGGAAATACAGTTCGAGAATGAACCACCTCACAGTAACGGTTCGGAATGGACCACCTTACAGTAACAGTTCAGGAATGGACCATCTCACAGTAACGGTTCGGGAATGGACCACCTCGCAGTAACGGTTCGGGAATGGACCACCTCACGATAACAGTTCGGGAATGAACATCTCACGGTAACGGTTCAGGAATGGACCATCTCACAGTAACGGTTCGGGAATGGACCACCTTACAGTAACGGTTCGGGAATGGACCACCTCACAGTAACGGTTCGGGAATGGACCACCTCACAGTAACGGTTCGGGAATGGACCACCTCACAGTAACGGTTCGGGAATGGACCACCTTACAGTAACGGTTCGAGAATGGACCACCTTACAGTAACAGTTCGGGGATGGACACCTCACAGTAACGGTTCAGGAATGGACCACCTCACGATAACAGTTCGGGAATGAACACCTCACAGTAACGGTTCGGGAATGGACCAACTCACAGTAACGGTTCGGGAATGGACCACCTTACGGCAACGGTTCGGGAATGAACCACATCACAACACGGTTCGGGAATGAACCAGGGGTCGCAGCACCTCACCACCTAAATCAACTCAACACGTGGAAAGTCAAGTGGCAATTGGCGAGCCAGGTAAGTGAAAATGCATTGCAAAACTTTGATAGGATTGTCACTGTTGCACATTACACAAGTCTCATCAAAGTGGGGGCGACTGTAGGCATTGCATTTTTGCATGTGAAACCCGATGATGAGTCTCAGTTGGAGGCACTACCTTTTTAGCTAAGGATATTGCGGGAAACGGAGGTCGGAAGGGGAAATTCAGAATAAGTACGTCATCAAGTTTATTTCACAAGCTCACTGTCTTCGTTAGTGCTGCGTTCGTTACTTTGTTCGAACGTCAGGCAGATTGCGGGCGTTCGTGTCGCATTCGAGGAAGCGTTCGAACGGCGTCAGTGTTTCTGGTTTTGCTGCTACCTCGCACCCCAGCCCAATTAGCTCCCCAAAGCCCATAAAACACATCCCAATTTAATTAAATTAAACATTAAATATTAAATAAAATATTTAAGCCATTTACCAATTAAATAAAACACAAAATATAATCATACCTAATGAAGATAAATCTAATATATTAACTTCCTAACTAAACAAATCACATACTAAATTAAAAAGATGTTATGCCTAATTAAAATCAATCCTAACCAATTAAAACCAATCAAATATTTGACTTCCTAATCTAATAAGACATCTACCAATTTAAAATAGTTGACTTCCTAATTTAAAATATTTTGTCCCCCCTCAATCTTGTGTATACCATTCTTAGGACTCCTAATTTGGAAACTAGATCTCTTCCTTGTGAGACAAGGGCAAACCCTAGCTCTCTTCTATATAAACATGCATTAACCTAGCCACACCATCTCTCCACTCTCTCTAATACACACCCAAGACATCAAAACACTTCACATATACACAAAAAGAGAACAAAGAGCCCTAACCATCTCCTCCATAGCCGAGACAACAAGAGCCTTAATCCTCCACCATAACCGAATCCACCACAAGCAACTATCCTCCATAGCCGAATCCAAAACGCCTATACACCACCAAAAATAACCACCAAAACAGAAGCCACATTCACGCCTAAACAACAGCCTCATTCACGCCCAAACTGCACTGTTTTACACGTCTGAACTGCACTGTTTAACACCCCAAAACAGCAGCCTAAATCCACTTAAAACATTGCCTAAAAATCTTAAAAACAGTAACATAAAGAGACTGCATTCATAATCCTTAAAATAATCACACACAACTGCACTAAGAACCCACACAAATTTGGAACAGTTCATGGAAATGTCAAAACAGGTGGCCTGAGCAGTGAGTAGCAAAACAGAGGCCGAACGGGAGTAGAACGGAGTTTGAACCGCAAGCAAAACGGCAAAGGAGTGAGCTAGGACGCTAAACCAGTGAGCCGGAGAAGTTGAGGAGCTGTACCCTTCCGACGTCCGTGAAACGTAAGCCTGAAAGTTGGCAAAAAGGCTAGACCTGAGGGTATCTTTCACACTCGTTTTTTTTGTATTATTTATTAAATATTACTTGCATGATTGTCATGTTGAAATGCATGTTGTGGCCTTTGAGTAGATAAATATGCATGAATTATGAGATGTAGTATGTTGTGGCTGTGGAATAAAATGAGAGACGTGTCAACTCTCGCGGTATATCGGATGGAAACCCGGACATAAATTTCATAGCCGATTTCGAATGGACGGTAATATGATTTGTACTCGGGACACAACTCCACGTACCGCTTGAGTAAACGGCACCCTCTTTTGTTTTGTGTTGCTTTTGTTTATTTTTCGTCACTTGAATTCTGTATGTTGTTTATTTATGCATGATTCAATCGAGCGCACGGGCTTAGTAAGTGGAATGAAAGATCCCTTATGGGGAGGGGTTAAAACCCTTTACCACGATGCTTTGCCGCGCCGGTTGATGTGTGTTCGGATTGGATGTAAGATGTGTTCAATCGGGCATACTTGGTTTTGATATGATTGGCTCTATTTTTGTATGTATGATGCGATCAAGCGCATGGGCTTAGTGAGTTAGTCCAAAGGTCCTCTATCTGAGAGACGAAGAGCCTAAAAGGCCACCTTTGTGACACTACTTCGCCGCGCTGGACGAAGTGTGTTTGGGTTGAATGTACGTTCAATTGGGCATACGAAGTCCTACACTTTTGTTGTCTTTATTTCATGTGTTGTGATGTGACGCGCATGGGCTTAGTATGTTGGTCTAAAGGTCCTCTCTTTGAGAGACCAAGAGCCCCAAACGGCCACCTTTACGGCAGTACTTCGTCGCGCTCCTTTATTTTGTTGTTTATGTATTGCGTCCCATTTCATACATCAGGTCTGTTCCCGTTCGAACGCGTTTACGAACGCAACTCGAACGCGCATGCATTTTGCCTTATCATGCATCAGGTCTCATTTCCGTTCGAACGCGTTCACGAACGCCATACGAACGTGAGCATTCTGTTTCATTTCCGTTCGAACGCGTTAACAAACGCCATACGAACGTGAGCATTCTGTTTCATTTCCGTTCGAACGCGTTATCAAACGCCATACGAACACGAACCTTCTGTTTACCGTTCGAACGCGTTTACGAACGCTACACGAACGCGAACACACTGAACTGAGACATATTCATCACATGCCATGTATAATTGTTTCTTAGGTGATTTTTTTATGGAACCACACATAGTCATTCTTATCTTGTGCACATAATAATGAAAATCATGTTTATTCCATTAGTTGCGTCATTTGCCTTAGTCTTGATTTAACGCATTACGATTCATATACCTATGCCATGATGACTTTGGAGTATTATTTCTTGTGATATATCGGATGGAAACCCAGACATAAATTCCGTAGCCGATTCCGAATGGACGGTAATGCGGTCTGTACTTGGGATACAATTCCACATATCACTTGGAAAAGTGCTCACATGTATGCTTGTGCTGTTATTATGTATGCTTGTGTTTTTCATGAATATGATATGCTGAATGAAGTTGTATGTTCGTTGTTACTTTGAGGTATTTTCAGGCATGTGTTCTTAGATGTGAGATATATGTGAAATGTATGTATAAGTTTTATTTCGTACCCGTGAATTTAGAAGCATGATACTATTGGAAATAAGTGCTACTTAAGCCTGATTAAATTATCACATAAATCCTGTCATTACAAGTGGCATAAGTAAGGGACCATTCCGAACCCAATGGTTTGAGGTCTTCCCTTGCGAGGGGTGAGTGCGGCCTTAAATCTCATTTTCCCGGTTCACACCGGGTGGCGACTCCATTATTCTCCGGTTTAGTCCCCTGTGGCTACTCCGTACTCCCGACCGGGCCGCGAGCCCGGGACAGCATGCGTCGCCCCAGATCCTGTGTTCCCACACATACATGAATCTTATAAAAATTATGCACAAGAAAAAATAAGATCTTTAGCGTCGAAAAATATTGACGCTAAAAGAAATTATTTTGACGCTAAAGGTTATTAGCGTTGAAAATTTTCGACGCTAAAATGTTGACGAGAAAGACATTTAAGAGAAATTGAAACTTTCGACGCTAAATCACGTATTTGGCGACGATTATTTTCGACGCCAAATAATTTTATAATTAATAAAATCTTATTTATGTTTCTTTTAGCGTCGAAATTTATTACCTTTAGCGTCAAATATTTCGACGCTAAAGGGTATACGAAAATTATTATAACAAATTGACATTTCAAACTAATTCATTACAGAAGTAATTAAATTTTTAGAAAATATAAGAGCATTATTATAAATTTGTTATAAAAAAATTATAACAATGATATCTTTATTGATATAAAAATAAAATTATAAAATTTATCACAAAAAAAAATATAAAATGATAAACAAAGTGATAAAATACAATTTTCTATATATTTTCTCAATCTTCACTTTCATTTGTTTTTCATTTTCTTCACTATATTCGTTTTCACAATTTCTTCATCTTCATATTCCCCTACCAAAAAAAATAAAATTGGATGTTAATATCAAATACAAAAAAACAAACAAAACACTTAAGAAAAAAAGAATTTTAGAGAAGAAATAAGAGTATGAGAGAAAGAAAGTGAGAATATGAGAAATGAAAGAGCAAATGAATTTATAGGAAAAAAAATAACATTTAGCGACGGGATGATCTTTCGTCGTTAAAGGTCCTCAAATAGCGGGAATTATTTCCGCCAAAATTTTGATTTTTATCGTCGAAATTTTTGACTTTTAGCGTCGAAAATTCGTCGCTAAATGTAAAAAGAATTTAATCTAATCTAAGTAGACGATAAATTCAAATTTTAGAAAACAGGAGTTCAAAAAATTTAAATTTATCATTTAGCGTCGAAATATTTGACTTTTAGTGTCGAAAATTCATCGCTAAATGTCAAAAATTAAAATCTAATTTTATTAAGTGATAAATTCAAATTCTAGAAGGTGAGAATTTGAAAATTTTAAATTTACCCTTTAGCGTCGAAATTAAAATTTGATGTTAAATGGGCAACTCTTTAGCTTCAAAATAGTTTTTGGATACTAAAGGGTCAATCTTTTAGCGTCAAATCGAATTTTGAACGTTAAAAGGTAGAATCTTTAGCGTCGAATTTAAATTTCGACGCTAAATATGCAACCTTTTAGCGTTGAATCAAATTTCGATGCAAAAAGGTTGACCCTTTAGCATTCAAATAGATTTTCGATGCTAAAAGGTTACCTTTTAGCGTCCAAATTTAAATTCGACGCTAAAGAGTTTATTAGCGTCGAAAAAATTTCGACGCTAAAAGTTTGGACGCTAAAGGTCCATTTTCTTGTAGTGATGATACATTATAATTTTATAAATATCGAGATGTATAGAAACTTAATGTTATCATACATTGATTAAAATGAGTTATAAATATCGAGATGTGTAAAAGTTTAATGTATCATAAATAGACCCGGCCACGGTTCCGATTCGGAACCGAACCGATTGGAACCGGACGGTTCCGGTTCCAGAACTGGAACCGTGATTGACCGGTTCAGTTTGGGGTTCCACCCCAACGCGAACCGGTCGGAACCGCTGGAACCGAACGGATTCAGCGGTTCCAACCGAAACCGTAGGGTTCCAACAGGAACCCTCCCAACGGCTACTAGCCGTTGGGGACACCCCAATGGCTAGTAGCCGTTGGGTTTAAGGCTCCATGCCCCTTAAATTTAAAAAAAAATGGATGTTGGCCATTAAATTTTTTTTTTGTAATATTATATAATTCCTATTATACCTCTAATAACGGTAATAAAACGATTATATTTAGGGGCATTTTCGGTATAAAAAAAGATTCTAAAATTCTATAAATATGGGTCATTTTTCATTATTTCAACACACCAATTTCTCAACTCTCTCAATTCTTACAATTCTCTTAATCTCAATTCTCTCATTTATAATAACAAATTAGTTATTATCATTCTCAATTTTCTGATTATCATTCTCAATTTTATTCTTATTCTTCTTACTTATTTCTTTTAAAAAAAATGGAAAGCTCATCTGAGAACATAATGTCAAATATGTCAACCTAAGAGAGCGGCCATATTGTTGGTTCACAATCACGGAGAAGAGAAGTAAGTCTCGTTCATAGGATGTTTTCAAAATTCATTTTCATTTAGACCAAGACGATGAAGCTTCAAGAGCAGTATGCAACCATTGTGGGGTTTCCTACAAATTTTCTGGTGGATAAGGTGATGAGCGGAAAATATATCAATATTTACCGCCCCTTTTACTTAATATTATGTTTAGTTTCTCGGGTTTGATGAATGTTTTGATGTGTTTTAGTTTATTTTGCAGATAAAATAATATTGGGACTCAATGAAATCATTTAGGACGAAATGTGGGTCAAATAAGGGCAAATATTGGACTTGACATATTAATTTTGGAGATTGGAAACTTGAAAGGGTGTTTTAACGAAGTGCAGTTTTGGAAATTCCAATTTTGCGCATCTGTTGTATTTTGGACATAACGTTTTACTCCGATATCGAATTGAGCTGATTCAAGTTCCAGATTAAAGAAGACTCAATGATCTACAACTTGGAAGAAGAAAATAATTTCAAATTCTGAAGATTTCATGACCGAAATTGATGAAATATCCGTAAGTGTGTTATGTGTAATTATTAAAGTCATTTTCAAAGCAAATAAATAAATAAAAAATCAAAATAGTCAAACTCCCACCAAACATGATAGAAATTAGTGGAGCAATTAGTGGAGCAATTAATAATGGATTTGGTGGATGATTTGATGGAGGCAAAATTTTGCCTATAAATACCAAGCCATTTCATTTGTAAATTCATACTTTCTTATAAGGAATTCCTTAAGAATACTAAGAAGATTGTATCTTGTTTGTTTATTTACAGCTTTCAGTAATTAATTTCCGCTTTCGCACTTTCTTTTCTTTACTTTTCAGTTTTTACTTTCCGTAATTTACTTTTACGCACAGTACGTTTCTTTCTTTAATTTTCAGTTTTTACTTTTCAGTAATGAGGAGGTAACTCCCCTTTGCTGGGGTAAAAGGTAAAACTTTTATTACTAATATTTAGATTAATCTCCCTTAATTATAATATATAAACTAGTTAAAACCTGACTTAACGAGGATACCGCCATATTAGTCGGTTGGTAATTATTTAAATTGGTTTTAACCTGACTAAACTGGATACCGTCTGATTGGACGGTTGGTAATTAATTATTAATTTGACTTAATCTGGATACCGCCTATATGGCTGGTTGGTAATTATCATGCAAAGTTAATATATTATATTATATTAGAGAGATATCTAAAATAAAAGTAATAAAAGTGGATCCTTTTACCTCATCACTTTCTTTTATTGTACTTTTACTTTATTTACTTTTCAGCAATTTACTTTCAGCATTTACTTTTCAGCAATTTACTTTCAGTATTTACTTTTCAGTAATTTACTTTCAGCATTTACTTTTCAGCATTTAATTTTCAGTATTTAATTTCAGCATTTACTTTACGTCATTTATTTTTCAGCAATTTACTTTTCAACATTTTACTTTATGTCTTTTATTTTATTTAAGTTTTTACTATCCGTAAATATGTGTCGTAACTAAGCCAGTTATCTGGGGTTGTGATGAAGTCCAATACACCGGTTTATAAGGGGTTAAATTATGGTTTTGGTAATATAAAGGTTTATTTATTGAGCCTTAGTCTTAATGCATCTTGTTAATAACCATTAATAAGATTGATTCGGTAAACTTAAAATGAAATTGGAAAAGGGATTTTAGGTTTAAGACCTTAGACTTAATAGCACACGATCTTCCTTGAGGATAGATAACCCTTTTAATAGATTTCCTTACAGGATAGGAATATACCTATCGGGCGGGGGTAGCCATAATTGGAACTTAATCTTAATAAATTCAGATAACTTGGTTAACATAGGAATATGATTAATTGGGTTATACTAGGTATTTGTATTTGACTATCGGAATAGGCTTTTACATAATTTCGTGTTCCAGGTTAATAAACCAATATATTACACAAATGTAAAATAACCACTTCATCTTTTAAAAAGATGTTGGAAGGAATCATAACCCTGGATAGTTTTATAAATTTGAATTTTCTTCAATCTACTTTCAAGCAATTTTATTTACTTGTTTTAAGTTTTAAAGTCACCACCCAATCAAACAACCAATCCATTAGATACTTGTAAATATTTAACTTCATAAATTAATAACAAAAGGTTTTAAGTCCTCGTGGGATCGATACTTTTATACTACTTGAACGATACGTGCGCTTGCGTTATACGTGTGTGATTACGCGCCGGTCAAGTTTTTGGCGCCGTTGCCGGGGACTTATTTATCTTTCACTATTAATTTTGAGGTTAGATACATTTACTTGTATCTAATTTTATTTTTACTTATGTTTTTATTTTATTGTGTTTCAGGTTCTCAGACATTACATGAGACGAACCAGAAGCTTTGAACTCCGACCGCTTGACCCAAAGATTGAAAGAACCATCAGACAGTTGAGAAGGGAAATGCGAGAAGGCTAAGAAGCAATCATTAACATGGAACCTGAACCTTTGAACGTTGCACCACCAATTCCCATTCGAGACAGAACCATTCCGGTGGTTGATGGACTCATTTCTTGTATTGTACTTCCTCACTTACCAGCAAATGCGGGTGACATCAAAACATTCATCCAGATGATTCAACCATCAGTACAGTTTGGGGGAAATGCAACTGAAGATCCTAATGCCCACATCAGCAACTTCCTGGAAGTTTACGGTACTTTCAATTACAACCGAGTAGCTGAAGAAGCAATGAGACTGCGAGGTTTTCCATATTCCCTGAAAGACAGATCTAAAGCTTGGCTACATTCGTTACCAGCAGGTTCCATCACAACTTGGAACACTCTAGCCACCAAATTCCTTACAAAGTACTTTCCACCAGCCAGAACTGAAAAGTTGAGGAATGACATCACATCCTTCGTGCAACAAGATTCAGAATCCATTTGCGAAGCTTGGGAAAGATTCAAAGATTTACTCCGGAAATGTCCTCATCATGAGATCGCAAAGTGGCTACAAGTCCAAACCTTCTACAATGGACTTTCTGGAATAATGAGAACCACAATTGATGCTGCTGCTGGATGAGCTTTGATGGCAAAAGGAGAAGATCAGACCTGGGAGTTAATTGAATAAATGGCCAACAACAAATCTTTATGGCCAACGGAAAGGAGCACGATCCAAAGAATTGCAGGAATTTATGAAGTTGGAGCCAACACAGCACTGAATTCCAAGCTGGATGTGATTTGCAAAAATCTGGAAACTCTTAACATGAAAGTTAATGGTGGATCCACAAGTTCACCATTTGGAGGAGTGCCTGAGTCAGAATCTTACAACAAACAAGAAGAGACAGTGAACTATGTCAACAATTTCAACAGACAAGGGAACAATCCATATTCCAACACCTATAACCCAGGGTGGAGGAATCACCATAATTTCGCATGGAGCAACAATTCAGGGCAAAAGAACTACCCACTACCTGGATTCCAACAACCAAATAAAAGCCAGGAGCATGAAAAAGAACCATGAATAACAGAAGTGTTGGCCCAGTTGAAGAAGCAAGAAGCAAAATACGATGCTTTAGCAGCTATGGTTCAAAATCAAGTAGCATTGAATCAAATCCATTCAGCCTTTATTAAAGCACTGGAAAATCAAATGGGACAACTGGCCAATGCTCAGAGTTACAGACCGTCAAGAAATCTTCCCAGCAACACAGAACCAAATCCAAGGAACCGAGGGAATGAGCAATGTCAAGCCATTACTTTGAAAAGTGGTACTGAAATCAACAAAGATGTTGGAATCAAGGCAACCATTGAAGAAGTTCCAAAAGAAGCAGTTCCACAGATGAAGGAAAAAAAAAGCAAAGGAAAAAGATCAAGAAATAAGCACTTTACCTCCACCTTTTCCTCAACGACTCCAGAAAAACAAATTGGATAAACAATTTGCTCGATTCTTGGAGGTGTTCAAAAAGTTGCATATCAACATTCCATTTATAGAAGCCTTGGAAGAAATGCCTAGCTATGTCAAATTCATGAAAGGCATTCTTTCACGAAAACGGAGATTGGGAGATTACGAGACAGTAGCATTGACGGAGGAATGCAGCGCCATCATTTAGAGGAAACCTCCCCCAAATTTGAAAGATCCTGGCAGTTTCATAGTTCATTGCACCATTGGAGAACATTATATTGGTAAGGCTTTATGTGATTTAGGTGCAAGTGTTAATTTACTGCCTTTTTCTATTTACAGGAAACTACAAATCGGTGAAGCAATGCCTACCTCAGTCTCTCTGCAACTTGCTGATCGAATGCTCGTATTTCCGAGAGGTGTCGTTGAAGATGTGCTGGTCAAAGTCGACAAACTCATTCTCCCAACAGATTTCATTATCCTTGACATGGAAGAAGACAAAGATGTTTCTATCATCCTTGGGAGACTATTCTTGGCTACAGGTCGAACTGTGATTGATGTGCAAAAAGGAGAACTAACTATGAAAGTACATGACCAAGAAGTTACCTTCAATGTTTTCAAAGCCATGAAATTCCCGAGTGAAGAAAATGAGGAAGAATGTTTCAGAATTGATGTTGTTGATAGTATCATATGATACTGATACAGTTCCCACGGATAAAATTGAAGCTTGCATCACTAACATGACTGACAGCGAGCTAGATGCTGAAATTCTGGAAGAATTTGACGTGGAGATCAGAGACAGGAAAGGAACAGAAAACATATGGCAGATCATTTATCAAGGCTCGAGAATGGAGAAACAGCTGGCAAAGAATTGACAATCAAAGAAACTTTTCCAGATGAGCAGCTATTTTCCATGAAACACCAGGAAGTCCCTTGGTATGCTGACTATGTCAACTACATAGTTTCTGGAAAATTGCTGTTGGAATGGACACTCAGCAAAGGAAGAAATTCTTCAAAGAAGTCAAGCATTATGTCTGGGATGAGCCGTACTTGTTCAAACGTTGTGCTGATCAATTACTGAGACGATGTGTTCCACAGGAGGAGGTCAACAGTTTTTTACAACACTGTCATTCATCACCATATGGCAGACACTTCAGTGGGAATAAAACTGCAGCAAAAGTCCTACAATCAGGTTTGTTCTGGCCCACTCTTTTTAAAGATGCTTATCTATTTGCTCTTCAATGTGACAGGTGCCAGAGAGCGGGGAATATTTCGAGGAGAAATGAAGGACCGTTGCAAAATATTCTGGAAGTTGAGATATTTGATGTATGAGGTATTGATTTTATGGGACCCTTTGTTCCATCATTCGGAAACCTGTACATACTGGTTGCTGTAGACTACGTCTCAAAATGGGTTGAAGCAATTGCACTGCCATCCAATGATTCAAAAGTGGTGATCAAGTTCTTGAAAAAGAATATTTTCACTCGCTTCGGAACACCTCGGGCAATTATCAGCGATGGTGGCTCACATTTCTGCAATAGATACTTTGATGCACTTGTATCCAAATACGGAGTTACTCATAAGGTTGCTACAGCCTATCATCCACTGTCAAATGGGCAAGTTGAAGTTTCAAACAGGGAGATCAAAAGAATCTTGGAGATAATCGTTGGATCAATAAGGAAGGTTTGGTCTAAAAAACTGGATGACGTATTATGGGCCTACCAGACAGCTTACAAGACACCCATTGGTATGTCCCTATATCAAATGGTGTTCGGAAAAGCATGATATCTGCCAGTTGAGCTTGAACACAAGGCGTATTGGGCATTGAAGAAGTTGAATCTTGATCCACAAGCTGCAGAAGAGAAAAGACTTCACCAACTCAATGAGTTGGAGGAATTTCGCCTACAGGCTTAAGAGAATGCCAAGCTGTACAAAGAGAAGACCAAGAAATGGCATGACCGAAAAATAGTGCGCAAACAATTGGAACCAGGGCAGCAAGTGTTGTTATACGATTCAAGGTTGAAACTTTTTCCTGGAAAGCTGAAATCAAAATGGTCAGGTCCATTTGTGATTACGCAGGTGTTACCCTACGGAGTTATTGAGATATACAATCCTAAGTCGAGCAACACATTCAAAGTTAACAGCCAGCGTGTCAAGCACTACTGGGGAGAATAATTTGAACGACAAAAAGAAAGTGTCACACTATCAGATCCAGCCTAACGTTCGGGAAATCATGTCTAGCTGACGACATTAAACTTAGCGCTAGCTGGGAGGCAACCCAAGCAATTTGTGTATATATTGTGATGTGGTGTGTTTTAATTTTTGTGTGTTTAGTTTTTTGCAGGTTAAGACGCATTTCAGGATGGAAGAAGCTCTCGCAATCTTCACAAGCAATTTCCTTCTCTCCCTCAAATTCTCTGATGAAGGTCTACAAAGCTCGCATGGAACGAATGAGACTTTTAACGATCCATGGTATTCCTAATGACATTCGTTGGGTAATCGAAGCACGAGTCCGATTAGCAGGTGAGTATTCTAATTCTTGTAATTTTTATTTGCCTGGTTTTGGAAGAAGCACCTATGCATAAAACATAGAGCTAAGCAAATGGGTGTTTGTTACAAATGTGCACGCTGGAATTGCAATACTCGTTGTCGTTCTTTAGGAATGGTATCAGATAATCGCGAAGATAAAATTAAATTCATTAAGGATGGCTTGAGTAAGGAGTCTTTAGATGATATATCTTCGACTCTTGAGACGCATCCCAGTGGATATGTTCATATAGCCATTCGCAAAATATATACACAATTTCGAAAACAAAGACAATAGTTAAGTCTCGGGAATCAGACTCTAAAAGACCTTGTTTGCCAATTTATAAGAAAATTGGATAGGAAGCTTGTCCCTGACGCATAGACGTCATTCAAGCCGTTACATTATTGTAAATATTATATCTATTTGTCTTTTCTTAATAATTGTGATTTGTTTGTTGTTATTTTCTTCGACAGGATCCAGGCTACTTTTTGACCTTTCACGATTTACTATTTTGCCACTAATCATCCTTTGGAAGATACTTGTGCTATTATTACTCACCATTTTCAGTTTCTATAAATTCAACTCATCATTGCACTCTTGAAGGCATCCGAAGCTGAAAAAAGAAACACAAAAATATGGAAGCCACTTCAAGAAGACGAGTTGTAAACATTTGTGTGTTTTGTGGTACTAGTGTTGGTGTTAAACCAGAATATGTAGCAGCATCACATGAATTGGGTCAAGTCATTGCTGTAAGGAATATGTACTTAGTATATGGCGGTGGCAATCTTGGACTAATGAGGATCGTTTCAAAGGCTGTACAGGATGGATGCAGCCAAGTTCTGGGAATCATCCCAAAACCCTTGGCAGAGGCGAATCTTATTGGATCATCAAACGGTGAAGAACTATTATGTCAGGTATGTCTGAATGACTGGTAGAAATGATTAACTGTGCTGATGCTTTTATTACTTTGTCAGGTGGCTTGGACAATAGAGGAAATTTTTACAGTGTTATCATGGGCAAACCTGAACATACACCAGAAACCACTTGGACTGTTTAACATTGAAGGATTCTATGATTTTCTATGTGTGTTTCTTGATGATGCCGAGAGAAATGAGTTCGTGTCAAAACCTGTAAAAGAACTTCTCTTTACTGCCAGAACTGCCCCCGATTTAATTGATCAAATCTTAGCATTTGAACCACAAATTGACCCCATTCTTTCCAAGATAAACTGGTCTGATGATGATCGTGGTAAGAGGCGTCGGATAAATCTGGATCTTAACCTGTAATTTTTCATTTAGATGTAGAATTTCAGCTAACCAGGTACGATTTTCTAAACTCTTCTTCTACAGTTTAAGACATTGGGACAATGCTCATTTAGGTTTGGGGGAGGAGAATAGTTAAATTGTATCTTGTTTTTATTATTTTATTTTTAGTCAAAACTTTTCGAAAAAAATTGAAAAATTTAACAAAAAAGCCAAAAAAATATTTTGTATTTTTGTGTTTTTATTTGATTAATCAGGTGAAATTGGTGTGAGATAGCTGTGTAAGGAATTTCCATTCCTGAGACGTATCTCAACCTATTTCGAACAAGTTAGTTTTTTTTTATTTCCTTTTAAATTATTTAATTTGTGAATTCTCCATAATACTGACTAAAATGAATCTTTATATACTCAGTTGACATGTATTATCAGCATACATGGTAACATACAAACATGAGCTGTAATTGAAAAGTTTGAAATATTAAGTGCTCTAGTTTAATTGGAGGAACCATCTATAAAAAGCGATGGAGTAAAAAAAAAAACGTCTGAGTTTCTGTAAGGGTGTTTTAACACCTAGTGCCCTAAAACCAACTGGTTTGGGAGTCACTGGCTCAAAGCTCACTACATGGATCAAAGATGTTGCAAAATATATATATATATATCTGAAGTCTGAGTAATTAAGTCTGTAGGGGTGTCTTAACACCTAGTGCCCTAAAGCCAACTGGTTTGGGAGTCACTGACCCAAAGCTCGCTACATAGATGGAAGATATTGTATATAAATAAAAAAATCAATCAAAAATCTAGAAAAAAAAATCAAAAAAAAAAAATTTATTCCATTGCTTGAAAAAGGTGTGAAATCTGATATAACTTTAGGACAAAAATATTACTTTCTTCTCAACTGTACTTGTGACTATTGTGGGCAAAAATGAGTTGATTAATATTTTGTTGACGTGTTATATAGAGAATGGTAAAAATAATCGGAGAATTTACTTATTCGGTAATTTAGAATGAAACAAAACAACTATTGACTTGGATTAGATGTTTCATCTGTTTAGTCATTAATTTCTTTATTCTCTTTTCTCTTGTCTTTTTGCTTTTGTGTGCATTAGTTTTATTATCTTTTTACTTTTGTAAAACGTTTGTGGGTATCGTTGCTGTAAGCCCTCACGAGACTAAAACTCGTCCACTAGGGACACCTAGGGGTTTAAAGGCTTGTTGCATACGCTAAATGCAACAGTGATCCCTACAAAAGTGGCTTAGTTTAATTTTAATTATTTCTTGTATTTTATTTTGTTGTTTTGTTCGAGGACTAGCAAAATATTAGGTTTGGGGGTGTGTAGGCACTGCATTTTTGAATGTAAGTCCCTATGATGAGTCTCATTTAGAGGCACTACCTCTAAGAGTCGCGGAAGTCGTAGGAAACGGACGTCGGAAGGGAAAAGACAGAAATCAGTATTTGGTTGGATTTTTATTCGCTCGTTGTGCTTCGGGTTAGCTTGTTGGACTTCCGTTTTAAAACACACCCTTAGCCCACACATCATTAAGACACACACAAGCCCATCTCACCCAAGCCCAATCCAAAAATAATTAAAACATTTAAAATACATGTCACAAATTAAATTAAATTAAATTAAAATCAATTAAATTGAAATTAAACCAATTAAAATCTAGTTAAATAAAATTCCTAAATTAAATAAATCACTCACCTAATTTAAAGAAATCACCCCCCAAAATAAATTATCCTTTCCTTTAATAATTAAATTAAATACACACATGAAATAATTGATTTGTTTCCTTGTTTAAAAAAAAAAAAAACCCATGCATAACCCTAACCCTAGCTTGTAACTATAAAATATAACACAAACTAAACCTAAAGGAGACCACGCCCTTACACCACACCACACGGCCAAGAAACAAAGATAAAACATAATGAAACCCTAGACTTTCACGGCACTCCATCTCTCTCTGATCTCACGCCTACAATAACACCATAACCCCTCTCTTCACCAACTGCACCTCACTCTCAACCCTAAACAAACCACCCGGCAGACCCTATAATCATCATCAACTCCTTATAGCTCCACAGATCCTCACGTAAAACCTGATCTCTCTCCCTTCACGCTAAAGCCCTCTCTCTAGCACCCTTTAGTCACACATCAACAACCTTCATAGCCACTAAACACTGCCCTCACAAGCCACATTCAACGCCTAAAAACACTGCCCACACAGCCCTCACAAACAGCCACCTTCAACGCCCCACACTGCCTTAGACCAAACACCTTCAACAGCCCTTAAACTCATGTAAAAAATCCCACTCACACACTGCCATTCCTTCACGCAAAGCCCTCACATAGCAGCAGCCCCTGACCTTCACGTAAACCCCCTCATAACATCAGCCTTTATTCAAGCCAAACAGCCCTCAAAGCCCCCCTCCTTCCACGCACCAAACAGCCCTCACACCCATTCTTCCACGCACCAAACTGCCCAATAAACTCCCTGGAAATACCACAAAAAAAAACCGCATAAGAACTGCCCAGAAAATACCTCAATCAGCCACGCCAAAACATGCTCAGCACATGCCATCCACTCACTCAACTCTCGGTGAAATCAAAACCAAACAAATAATCCTTCATACCAGCCACGTAAACATACCTCCACTGACCAGAACTGACTCCAAATTACACCCCAAAACAGTCCCAGAAACAGCCCCAAAACAGTCCAAAACAGTCCCCGAATTAACTCCAAAACAGTCCATTAATACACCTAAAACAGTGACCAGAAAATACAGCAAAAACAGTAGCGAAACGGAGTGAAACAGTAGCTCGAGCAGTGAAATAGCGAGGAAAGAAGTGAACCAGCAAACCAAAAAAGTTGTGAAGTTTTAGCCCTTCCGACGGCCTTGTGACGTGCTTCCGAGAGTCGACATAAAAGGTTAGACCTGAGGGCACTTTCCTTATTTATTTTTCATTTATATTTTGATTGTTATTGAATTTTCTTCGCATGAGAGTCGTTGATTGATGTGTGTTGTGGCCCTTGAATGAAAGGAAAATATGTCGTCTCTTGTGGTATATAGGATGGAAACCCAGACGTAAATTCCGTAGCCGAATCCGAATGGACGGTAGTGCGGTCTGTACTTGGATACAACTCCACGTACCACTTGGGAAACGGCACATATTTCGATATATTTTATCTTGTTTGTTTATTATCCGCGTTTTATATTCCGCCATTTAATTTCCGTACGATTATTTGTTGGTATTGATGATATAGTGCGTTTGGGCTTAGTATGTTGGTCTAAAGGTTTTCCATTTGAGGGAAGAAAAGGCCAAAAGGCTATCTTTACGCCAATACTTTGCCGCGCCGGACAAAGTATGTTGGTTTGATGTGAGATATGTTCAACCGAGCATACGAAGTCCTATATTGTTGTCTTTACTTTCTATGTATTGTGATGTGATGCGCATGGGCTAACTAGGGTGGATTAAAGGTCCTCTATTCGAGGGAAAAGCCTGAAGGCTACCTTACCACGATGTTTTGTCCGCGCCTTTTGTTATGTCATTGACTTTATGCATATCATTGTTCTATTTATGCATGTATTGCATTCTAATGCGCATGGGCTAACTAGGGTGGATTAAAGGTCCTCTATTCGAGGGAAAATGTCTGAAGTCTACCTTTACCACGATGTTTTGCCATGCCGGACGAGGTATGCTCGATTGAATGGGAATGAGTTCAATCAGGCAAACGGGGTCCTACATTATGCATATGTGTATTCGAACGCGTTCTCGAACGCTATACGAACGCGAACCTTCTATTTCCCGTTCGAACGCGTTATCAAACGATATACGAACGCGAACCTTCTGTTTACCGTTCGAACACGTTTATGAACGCTACTCGAACGCACATGTGTTTTGTTTCATCAGGTATTGTCCCGTTCGAACGCATTATCAAACGCTATATGAACGCGAACCCTCTGTTTACCGTTCGAACACGTTTTCAAACGCTACACAAATGCACATACACTGAACTGATTCTTTTTCATCTCATGTCATACATAATTGTTTCTTCTGGGTGATTTCTCTTGTATCATGTAATTAATAATATTATTCCATCGTTGACACTCTCTCACCGTTACCATCTATTTGTATTCCTACATTTATCTATTTGATGTGTTCGTGAGATTGTGTTCAAGCATGATTAGGTCATTAGTATGTTACTTGGTTCTTAAAGCATGATTTAGCCATTAGTACGTTATTTCCTCATACATGATTTGGTTATCTTCTTTCGCAATAGGTATTCGATTTACGCTTATGTTTAGGTTGTTATTTATTTTTCATGCTTGACGATTCAACATGTTTATGAGATTATTGGTTGATATCGTATGTTGCCATTAAAAGGATTCTTGTTATATATGCGAATTTAGGAGTAGATTATCCTTGGAATAAATTTGCTTAGGCTTGGTTAAATATTGCACAAATCATTTCATTACAAGTGGCATAAGTAAGGGACCATTCCGAACCCAACGTTTGAGGTCTTCCCTTGCGAGGGGTGAGTGCGGCCTAAAATCATTTTCCCGGTTCACACCGGGTGGCGACTCCATTTTATTTCTCCAGTCTAGTCCCCCGCGGGCTATTTCATACTCCCAACCGGGCCGCGAGCCCGGAACAGCGTCGCCCATTTTTGTGTCCTACAGTCTGGCGACTCCACTGGGGATAGAGAATTGACCCCGAAATAATGTCTTGTAGTGATTATGATTTGTTCTTTAATTAATCGTGTTTACCGTGGGTTGAAAGAGGTTTTAATCAAGGCACTTTTTGAGCTAGGTAATGGTTTGATGTCTTCCTTCATTCACTACATTTCTATAAGGAAAATCTGTGAAGGCACCTAGATAATCATTTACTTGTAGCCTATTGTGATGGACAATTTGGAGGACTCGTTGTTTATTCCTGTCACCAACGATAGAGAGCCTAAGAGGGTTGGTTGTTTTTAAGAGAGTTCGCTCTGCCCTCCCTCTGGAATCTACAACGGGAAATCCATTTGACCGTCAGTCACACCACTATAACTCGTTGGCACGTACCGTAAGGTATAAAAAAGGTGCGATCACTTGGTCGTTCGAACCCTTGAGTGGGGAGACCTAGTTGTTGCAATCCTTCGCAAGCGAGAGTCTTTGTCTATACTCCCCACAAACCCACACGTAGACCGAAGTTGTATGACCTATAGCAATTATTTCCTTATGCTTGTGCTTATGGACCATCATCATTTGGATTCAGTTAGACTTCTTGTCAGAAATGTGAACTTGTTGGGCCATTTGGGATGAGTTCGTATCTTATGACAATTGGGCTAAAAGTTTCTAAAATGCTGATGGGCCACTCTATAGAAATTGTTTCTTATGCTTATGCTTAGGACCATCATCATTTGGACTCAGTTAGACTTCTTGTCAGAAATAAGAACTTGTTGGGCCATTTAAACTGGGATGAGTTCGTATCTTATGACAATTGGGCTAAAAGTTCTCTAAATGTGATGGGCCATCCTGTGATTGGGCCCCTTATCATTTGAAGTTATTTAGCCATGTTATCGCAAAAGTGTAAACCTGTTGGGCCTTTTCAACTTTGACAAGTTTGCACCTCGCGATAATGTGATTGAATGCTTAAAATGACAAAAGGCCAACTTATATACATCGCACCATCTCATGCACCTCATGCATACACGCATCATGCTAACCCCTTGTGTTTCAAAAAGCCATCATAGATTCCCGTTGGGTTGGGGATAAGAGAGACTTGTCAGAAGACCATCAGCCGACATGAGTAAGTCAGTCAACGAGGGATCCCGCCTGGATCAATTGGAGACCAAAATAGCCGAAATTATTGAGATATTGCAAGTTCTGACTAATGATGTAGCCAGTTTGGCCGAACCCCTTTATAGCCAATAACAGAAAGATGTGCAACCAGAATGGAAAGACCATTGGGAAACCTTCAAAGACCAAGACCACTCCCTCTGAGGTTGCCCCTATCAGAAATAGACGATTCTCCAATCTTGGTAGACCTTTTTCAGAGGTATTTGAAGAGTTGAGGAGGAAAGACTCCTAAATCCTTAGAGCCTAGACCACTTCCAAACCATGTGCCACGCTACCTTAACCTGAACCTTTACTGTTACTTCCACCAGCAAAGAGGCCATGAAACTAACAACTGTACCCGCCTTAGGCATGAGATTCAGAACCTCATAGACTCCCACAAATACCTGACCCTGAGAAGAGCAACCTACATACAGAGAAACCCCTACCTACCTAACTATCACTATGTCCCACCGCCTACCTACATGATTAAATCCGGCCTACCTGACAGCACTGTCTTCCAACTTCACGACCACCAAGCTTCCTGCATGAGGATATGGGGCAACAATAGTAAAGATGAGATAGAGCATAAGGGAAAGTAAATGGGAAAAAGAATTACAGGATTAAGAGGATCTGATGTCCGAAAAAGCAAGAAGAAGACGAAGAAACAAAGTTGCAAATTACGGGGATGTTTGTTTTCCTGATCTCATTCAATTGTGATGTCACATCCATTAATCATAAGACATTGATTTTATATCTGCTTGTTCGAACCTTTTTAATGATAATAAAGATGGTCATTTCGCTTACTTGCCTGAATCTCTGCAACAATAGTATATTTGACAAAAGCATTCAACTCTGATATTATGATATTCAGCGATGTTTAGAAACACGGGGAATCCTCAGGAGAAGCAAGCAGAAAAGACAGGCTAGCCATTAAGTAATGGGGAATGGGGCAGTGAGACTTTCAGATTTGGAAGGGAATGAGTTCACCGAGCCGATCAACATAGATAGATTAAAGCAGTACTTTGCCTGAGGAAGAGAAGACCAAGCAGTCACCAAGAGAATTGGCAGAAGACCTAACCCAACGGGATAGGAAATTCATCCATGCATGCATGCATACACGTAACGCACTTGCGTTCTTTTTGTGTTTTGTTTTTTTTTTTTTGTATTCACAGGTTTCAAAGAAGAAAAAGAGAAAACGGCAAAGGTAAGCCAATCAGAAGCAGTAACAGTACAGTGTCATCAGTTTTATGAATGAATCATGGGGTTGAGGCCCAGACCAGTCTCAGGAATGAATCAGAATCAGTATCAGTTTCAGGAATGAATCACCGGGTTGAGGCCCGCATCAATATTAGTCTCAGGAAGGAATCCCAGGGTCGAGGCCCATATCAGTATAAGTTTCAGGAATGGATCCCAGGGGGCGAAGCCCACATTATCAGCGGTTGAAAGGAAGAATTCCGTGGAGTGAGTGAAAAAAAAAAGAAATCTTTGATAGTCAGACATATGTCCGGTTACGTCATTGTTTGCTGTAGGGAGAAACCTTGGAAACGATAAGTGCGAGATGTGCTCTCTTCCGGTATTCTAAATAGTTAATCTCAGCTAGACTCGCGATCACTTGATCACGGGGTCTTAGTGGTGGAAGCCTGAGTAGTCGGCAAGATGACTAGTTGAAGAGATGATAGATCAGTGAATGACCGTTTGCCTAGATGTCCATCCTGGTTTACATATGCTATGATATATGATATGGTTGGAAACAAAGAAAAAGTCTCTGAAAAGAAAAGAAAAAAATAGACCGCTTATAACCGATAAATGTGAAGCTACCATGAGCGAGTATTAGGACCACCATGAGGAGAAATGTTATCTTAAAGGGTAGGTGTGTCGAAAAGAGGAAGAAGGAAAAACAAGACAAGAGAAAAAAAAAAGAAAACCATATCATGTTGAGTACGAGGAAGTAATCACAGAGTGTGATCAAGACATCTAGGTTGGTTAGACCCACTGATCCGATTCTCCGAGACAAAATCATCGAGTTGGCTTACTTAAGGATTAAGCTGCGAAGAGCCTTGGCGCACACACACTAGGAGTCTAGTTCAGATCACTCATTCAGACGAACGGATCTAAGTGTATTAAGTACTTTGAATGTTCTCTGGTTTCTACGCGAACCATCCGTTGAGGACGAAAATATATTTAGCTATCAGGATTATCTCGTGAGAGGCAATACAACATGTTGATATGCAATATCACCTAGTATCAGTTTTGGGGATGAGTCCCAGGGTCGAGGCCCACATCAGTAGCAATTTTGGGGATGAGTCTCAGGGTCGAGGCCCACATCAGTATCAGCTTGGGGGCGAGGCCCTCATCAGCATCAGTTTAGGGGCGAGGCCCACATCCGCGTCAGTTTGGGGGGCGAGGCCCATATCAGTATCGGTTTGGGGGCGATCCCACATCAGTATCAGTTTAGGGGCGAGGCCCACATCAGTATCAGTCTGTGGGCCGAGGCCCACATCAGTACCAGTTTTGGGATGAGTCCCAGGGTCGAGGCCCACATCAGTATCAGCTCGGGGGCGAGGCCCACATCAGCATCAGTTTAGGGGCGAGGCCCACATCCGCATCAGTTTGGGGGGCGAAGCCCATATCAGTATCGATTGGGGGCGAGCCCACATCAGTATCAGCTTGGGGGCGAGGCCCACATCAGTATCATTTAGGGCGAGGCCCCATCAGTATCAGTCTGTGGGCCGAGGCCCACATCAGTACCATTTGTGGATGAGTCACAGGGTCGAGGCCCATATCAGTATCAGCTCGGGGGCGAGGCCCACATAAGCATCAGTTTAGGGGCGATGCCCATATCCACATCAGTTTGGGGGGCGAGGCCCATATCAGTATCGGTTTGGGGGTGAGCCCACATCAGTATCAGCTTGGGGGCGAGGCCCACATCAGCATCAGTTTAGGGGTGAGGCCCACATCTGCATCAGTTTAGGGGCAAGGCCCACATCCGCATCAGTTTGGGGGCGCGGCCCATATCAGTATCGGTTTGGGGGCGAGCCCATATATCAGTATCGATTTGGGGACGAGCCCACATCAGTATCAGTTGGGGTCGAGGCCCACATCAGTCTCAGTCTGTGGGCCGAGGCCCACATTATTATCAGTTTTGGGGATGAGTCCCAAGGCCGAGGCCCACATCAGTATCAGTTTTGGGATGCATCCCAAGGTCGAAGCCCACACATATCATCAGCAATTTTGAGAATGAGTCCCAGGGTTGAGGCCCATATCAGCATCAGTTTTGGGGATGAGTCTCAGGGCCGAGGCCCACATCAGCGGTTTTGGGGATGCGTCCCAGGTCGTGACCCACATCATTAGTAGTTTTGGGGATGCGTCCCAGGTCGTGACCCACATTGTCAACGTTATCGGGATGCATCCCAGGTCGAGGCCCCCGTTGTCGGTTGCAGTTATCGGGTGCGTCCCAGGGTCGTTAGCCCCCTGCATCATCAGTTTTGGGATGGGTCTCAGGGTCGTGACCCACATTGTCAGTGGTATTGGGATGCGTCCCAGGGTCGAGACCCCTGTTGTCGGTTGTAGATATCGGGATGCGTCCTAGGGTCGTTGGCCCCCTGCATCATTAGTTTTGGGATGCGTCCCAGGGTCGTGACCCATATTGTCAGCGGTATTGGGATGCGTCCAAGGGTCGAGGCCCCCATTGTCGGTTGCAGTTATCGGGATGCGTCCCAGGGTCGTTGGCCCCCTGCATCATTAGTTTTGGGATACGTCCCAGGGTCGTGACCCACATTGTCAGTGGTATTGGGATGCGTCCCAGGGTCGAGGCCCCCGTTGTCGGTTGCAGTTATTGGGATGCGTCCCAGGATCGAGGTCCACTGCATCATCAACTCAGCTCGAAGCAGCAGACAAGTCAGGTGGCAGATGGCGAGCCAGGTAAGTAAAAATGCATTGCACAACTTTGATATGATTGTCATTGTCACACACTGCACAAGTTCCATCAAAGTGGGGGCGACTGTAGGCATTGCATTTTTGCATGTAAGTCCTTATGATAAGTCTCATTTAGAGGCACTACCTCTTAAGTCGCGGAAGTCGAGGGAAACAGACGTCGGAAGGGAAAAGATAGAAATCAGTATTTTGTGGATTTTTATTCGCTCGTTGTGCTTCGGGTTAGCTTGTTGGACTTCCATTTTAAAACACACCTTTAGCCCACACATCACTAAGACACACACCAAGCCCATCTCACCCAAGCCCAATCCAAAAATAATTAAAAACATTTAAAATACATGTCACAAATTAAATTAAATTAAATTAAAATCATTAAATTGAAATTAAACCAATTAAAATCTAGTTAATTAAATTCCTAAATTAAATAAATCACTCACCTAATTTAAAGAAATCACCCACCAAAATAAAATTATACTTTCCTTTAATAATTAAATTAATACCACACATGAAATAATTGATTTGTTTCCTTGTTTAAAAAAAAAACCCATGCATAACCATAACCCTAGCTTGTAACTATAAAATATAACACAAACTAAACCCTAAAGGAGACCACGCCCCTTACACCACACGGCCAAGAAACAAAGATAAAACATAATGAAACCCTAGACTCTCACGGCACTCATTCTCTCTCTGATCTCACGCCTACAACAACACCACAACCTCTCTCTTCACCAACTGCACCTCACTCTCAACCCTAAACAAACCACTCGGCAGCCCCTATAATCATCATCAACTCCTTATAGCTCCACAGATCCTCACGTAAAACCTGCTCTCTCTCCCTTCACGCTAAAGCCCTCTCTCTAGCAGCCTTTATTCAAGCCAAACAGCTCTCACAGCCCCCTCATTCCACGCACCAAACAACCCTCACCACCCCTTCTTCCACGCACCAAACTGCCCAATAAACTCCCTGGAAATACCACCAAAAAACCGCATAAGAACTGCCCAGAAAATACCTCAATCAGCCACGCCAAAACATGCTCAGCACATGCCCTCCACTCACTCAACTCTCGACCAAATCAAAACCAAACAAATAATCCTTCATACCAGCCACGTAAATATACCTCCACTGACCAGAACCGACTCCAAATTACACCCCAAAACAGTCCCCGAAACAGCCCCAAAACAGTCCCCGAATTAACTACAAAACAGTCCATTAATACACCAAAAACAGTGACCAGAAAATACAGTAAAAACAGCAGCGAAACGGAGTGAAAACAGTAGCTCGAGCAGTGAAAACAGCGAGGAAAGAAGTGAACCAGCGAACCCGAAAGTTACGGAGTTTAGCCCTTCCGACGGCCTTGTAACGTGCTTCTGAGAGTCAACATAAAAGGTTAGACCTGAGGGCACTTTTCCTTATTATTTTTCATTTATATTTTGATTGTTTATTGAATTTTCTTCGCATGAGGGTCGTTGATTGATGTGTGTTGTGGCCCTTGAATGAATGGAAAATGTGTCGTCTCTTGTGGTATATAGGATGGAAACCCAGACGTAAATTCCGTAGCCGAATCTGAATGGACGGTAGTGCGGTCTGTACTTGGGATACAACTCCACGTACCACTTGGGGAAAACGGCACATATTTCGATATATTTTATCTTGTTTGTTTATTATCCGCGTTTTATATTCCTCCATTTAATTTCCGTACGATTATTTGTTGGTATTGATGATATAGTGCGCATGGGCTTAGTATGTTGGTCTAAAGGTTTTCCATTTGAGGGAAGAAAATGCCAAAAGGCTACCTTTACGCCAATACTTTGCCGCGCCGGACAAAGTATGTTTGGTTGGATGTGAGATATGTTCAACCGAGCATACGAAGTCCTATATTGTTGTCTTTACTTTCTATGCATTGTGATGTGATGCGCATGGGCTAACTAGGGTGGATTAAAGGTCCTCTATTCGAGGGAAAATGCCTGAAGGCTACCTTACCACAATGTTTTGCCCAGCCTTTTGTTATGTTATTGACTTTATGCATATCATTGTTCTATTTATGCATGTATTGCATTCTAATGCGCATGGGCTAACTAGGGTGGATTAAAGGTCCTCTATTTGAGGGAAAATGCCCGAAGTCTACCTTTACCACGATGTTTTGCCGCGCCGGACGAGGTATGCTCGATTGAATGAGAATGAGTTCAATCGGGCACACGGGGTCCTACATTGTGCATATGTGTATGCGTTTGCGTCGTCTATCATGCATCAGGTCTTGTCCCGTTCGAACGTGTTCTCGAATACTATACGAAAGCGAACCTTCTGTTTCCCATTCGAACGCATTTACAAACGCTACTCGAACGCGCATGCATTTTTTGTTTCATCAGGTCTTATCCCGTTCGAACGCGTATCAAACGCTATATGAACGCGAACCTTCTATTTACCGTTTGAACGCGTTTATGAACGCTACTCGAACGCATATGTGTTTGGTTTCATCAGGTCTTGTCCCGTTCGAACGCGTTATCAAACGCTATACGAACACGAACCCTCTGTTTACCGTTCGAACGTGTTTTCAAACGCTACACGAACGCACATACATTAAACTAATTCTTTTTCATCTCATGTCATGCATAATTTTTTCTTGGGTGATTTCTCTTGTATCATGTAATTAATCATACTATTCCATCGTTGACACTCTCACTGTTACCATCTATTTTTATTCCTTCATTTATCTATTTGATGTGTTCGTGAGATTGTGTTCAAGCATGATTAGGTCATTAGTATGTTACTTGGTTCTTAAAGCATGATTTAGCCATTAGTACGTTATTTCCCCATACATGATTTGGTTATCTTCTTTCGCAATAGGTATTCGATTTACGCTTATGTTTAGGTTGTTATTTATTTTTCATGCTTGATGATTCAACATGTTTATGAGATTATTGGGTGATATCGTATGTTTGCCATTAAAATGATTCATGTTATACATGCGAATTTAGGAGTAGATTATCCTTGGAAATAAATTTTGCTTAGGCTTGGTTAAATTATTGCACAAATCATTTCATTACAAGTGGCATAAGTAAGGGACCATTCCGAACCCAACGGTTTGAGGTCTTCCCTTGCGAGGGGTGAGTGCGGCCTTAAATCATTTTCCCGGTTCACACGGGTGACGACTTCATGTTATTTCTCCGGTCTAGTCCCCCGCGGGCTATTCCGTACTCCAACCGGGCCGCGAGCCCGGATCAGCGTCGCCCATTTCTGTGTCCTACAGGGTGTGATGAGCGGAATATATATCAATATTTACCGCCCCTTTTACTTATTATTTTGTTTAGTTTCTCGGGTTTGATGAATGTTTTGATGTTTTTAGTTTATTTTGCAGATAAAATAATATTGGGACTCAATGAAATCATTTAGGACGAAATGTGGGTCAAATAAGGGCAAATATTGGACTTGACATATTAATTTTGGAGATTGGAAACTTGAAAGGGCGTTTTAACAAAGTACAGTTTTGGAAATTCCAATTTTACGCATCTGTCGTATTTTGGGCATAACTTTTTACTCCGATATCTTATTGAGCTGATTTAAGTTCCCGATTAAAGAAGACTCAATGATCGACAACTTTTAAGAACAAAATAATTTCGAATTCGGAAGATTTAATGACCGAAATTGATGATGAAACATCCGTAAGTGTGTTATGTATAATTATTAAAGTCATTTTCAAAGCAAATAAATAAATTTAAAATAAAAATAGTCAAACTCCCACCAAACATGATAGCAATAGTGGAGAAATTAGTGGAGCAATTAATAATGGATTTGGTTGAGCAATTAGTGGAGCAATTAATAATGGATTTGGTGGATGATTTGATGGAGGAAATATTTTGCGTATAAATACCAAGCCATTTCATTTGTAAATTCATACTTTCTTCTAATGAATTCCTTAAGAATACTAAGAAGATTGTATCTTGTTTGTTTATTTACATCTTTCAGTAATTAATTTTCGCTTTCGCACTTTCTTTTCTTTACTTTTTAGTTTTTACTTTCTGCAATTTACTTTTACGCACAATACTTTTCTTTCTTTAATTTTCAGTTTTACTTTTCAGTAATGAGGAGGTAACTCCCATTTGCTGGGGTAAAAGGTAAAACTTTTATTACTAATATTTAAATTAATCTCCCTTAATTATAATATATAAACTAGTTAAAACCTGACTTAATGAGGATACCGCCATATTGGTCGGTTGGTAATTATTTAAATTGGTTTTAACCTGATTAAACTGGATACCGCCTGATTGGTCGGTTGGTATTAATTATTAATTTGACTTAATCTGGATACCGTCTATATGGCTGGTTGGTAATTATCATGCAAAGTTAATATATTATATTAAGGGAGATATCTAAAATAGAAGTAATAAAAGTGGATCCTTTTACCTCAACATTTTCTTTTATTATACCTTTACTTTATTTACTTTTCAGGAATTTACTTTCAGCATTTACTTTTCAGCAATTACTTTCAGCAATTTACTTTCAGCATTTACTTTTCAGTAATTTACTTTCAGCATTTACTTTTCAGCATTTAATTTTCAATATTTAATTTCAGCATTTACTTTACGTCATTTACCATCGGAAGAGGCTTTTACATAATTTCGTGTTCCAGGTTAATAAACCAATATATTACACAAATGTAAAAATAACCACTTCATCTTTTAAAAAGATGTTGGAAGGATTCACAACCCTTGATAGTTTTATAAATTTGAATTTTCTTCAATCTACTTTCAAGCAATTTTATTTACTTGTTTTAAGTTTTAAAGTCACCACCCAATCAAACAACCAATCCATTAGATACTTGTAAATATTTAACTTCATAAATTAATAACAAAAGGTTTTAAGTCCTCGTGGGATCGATACTTTTATACTACTTGAACGATACATGTGTTTGCGTTATACGTGTGTGATTACGCGCCGGTCATACAGCAATATGATCAAGCACCTGGAAAGACATCATGCGGTTGAACTTGGATTTGATACGACACAAACTCAAATGGCCAGGTACGCATCATCTAGTAGAGGTACAAATGCTGTAGATTTATTTAAATATTCTGATGCAAAAAATAGAGAAAATTTTATGAAATTAACTTGTATGGCACATCTTTCTTTATGTTTTGGTGTGAAAATTTCATTTTACTAATTACGTGCATAATGCTTTAAATCCTACTGCATGTAGAATGACTCGAAACACAACAAAATGTCATATTTTTAAATTATACAAAGATGGTAAAATTATTTTAAATGAAATATTTAAAGAGATTAAAGGGCGTATTATATATTCTGATATTTGGAGTGACCATTGGCAAACACACTCATACATGGGTATGACTTGTCATTGGATTAATGCATCATTTACCATGCAAAAACGACTTATTGCATTTAGAGTTTTTGATGACCAACATACTGCACAAAATATTTATAGAATGATGAAGGTAATTTTTGATGAATATGGTTTAGTAGATAAAATTTTAACAATTGGATTTGATAATGTATCTGCAAATATTGCATCCATCAATGATTTAAAAGAAATATGTCAACCAAATTTAGGGGGTCGGTTTTTTTATATTCGTTGTGCATGTCATGTCCTTAAATTATGTGTTCAAGATGGTCTGAAATTATTATCACATTTCATTGATCCTATTAAGACGACACTTAATTTTATTTAGTCATATTCTCAAGTTAGGAGAGAATGAGCCAAGTTTTGTAAAATAAATGTATTAAACCGATTAAATTTTCAAGAGATGTTCCAACACGTTGGAATTCAACTTATTTTCTTTTATGTCAAGCATTACAATACAAAGATGCATTATGTAGTTTTTTCTCAACATGTTCAAATATCACATTTTTTCCTAGTCAATAGGATATTTGTGAACAAATTTTAGATATTTTAAAAAGTTTAATGATGCTACTTTAATTTTTAGCGGAGTTATTATCCTACAACACATTTATTTCTTCTTGAAAGTTTGAATATTGTTGGTACTCTCGATGAACATGTTGAAAGTAACGATCCTAATGATATTATTTTGTTCGAAGCCATTACTGCTATGAATGTAAACTGGTTGAATTATTTTAGAGAAATTCTTTTACTTTATCTTATTGCTGCTGTTTTTTATCCTAAATTTAAATTAGAAGGTTTGAATAGTGCTTTACAAACTTACTATGGTTATTTAGGAATATTAAATGAAATTGATATTACAAGAATAATAGTGAGATTAAGAAATGATTTAATTGAGTTATTTAATGATTATATTGCAAGATATAACTTAGGAACATTAGGTGAATCTAGTAGTAGCAAACCGGTAATTCATACAAGACTTAGCGCAGGGGATCGTTGGTTACTGCAACGAAATAAAAAAGTTAGGGATACGACAACTAATAACCCTGAATTAGATAATTATTTATCTACAAATTTCGAGTTTCCTACTGAAAGTTTAGTTAGTAAAAATTTTAAAATCCTTGAATGGTGGAACCGACATCAAAATATATATCATGTTTTATCAATTATTGCTAAAGAGATATTGGCAGCAACTATTTCCACCGTTGCAGTTGAGCAAGCCTTCAGCTTGGGAGACAATATATTGGAAGTTAGACGATCTTCATTACATCCAAACACTCTAGAAGCAACAGCTTGTGTGGATGATTGGACTCGAGCTGATCTGAGACAACAAGAAGATGCCCCCGATGATTTTGAAGACTTGTTCGATAATGCATCTGCAACAACAAGTGCAAGCGGAACGCAGCTGAATGATCAACTGATAATGATGATTGATAATTACAAAATTGTAAATTTCCAAAAGGGAAATATCTTAAAATTGTAATGGAACTATGCGAGCTTTGATTCCTCTCACCCATGGAGGATACATTGACAACTTAAATTTTTTAAAATTTAAGTTCAAGCTCTTCAATTAATAATTTTATTTATTTATTAAATTAATCTAATTTATTTTAATTTATTTTGAATTTTTTATATAATTAAAAAAAATGGTTCGACCGGAACCGGAACCGACCGGTTCGGTTCACGGTTCTGATTCCACTTAAGTGTGGAACCGAAACCGAATCAGAATTAACTGATTCGATTCCGGTTCCACACTTGTGGAACTGGGAACGGCAGGTTTGGTTTGGTTCCGAACATGAACCGAACCGCCGGCCAGGTCTAATCATAAATACTGATTAAAGTGCATTGTAGATATCTAATTATGTGGAAATTCAACGTATCATTAAGATTGATTAAAGTGAATTGTAAGATTGAAATGTGTGAAAATTTAAATATTAAAAATATTAATAATGTGATGACTTAAATATTATTTATCTCATAATTTGTGTAATGTCACGTGACAACACCAAATGATAAAATGGACAAAAATCTTCGTTCTGAAAAAGAAAAAAAAAACTTAATTAAATTGCGATTATTCACAATTATCAAGTGATTAAACCGCTCGCTCGCTTATACTTGTGAAAAACAAATTGGCTACTCTCTTCCTACACTAGAGTTTGAAGTGTCTTCATTTCCTTTTGGAAATGTCTTATTATTTTTAAAAATGTGGCAATGATGATAAAATACTATGAAATTATAGGAAAATTAATCTAAAAAAGAAACTCATTCTCACTTATCTACAATTCACCAAAAACTCATTATTTTTATTTAGTCCATACCCTTTAAGTGAGGGTTGACAAAAGATTTACCATGAATCATCTTCATCTATAACAGTTTTATACCACTCAATTATATGGATCTTTTGGATAATTTTTTGGGTCATTATATCATGAATCCATCTTCTTCGCGGAGAATCGGTTCAAGCCATTAACATGTTTCTTAAACTCGCTAGCCGTTTGTGTCTAAACTCGCTACCCATTTTCGATGTACTTTGAAATTTTCAGGAAAATCGGTTAGCTGCTATCCTGATATCGGCTAGCGAATTGCTGAAAAAGTCTTGCACAATGATATGCATACACTAAGCAATTTGAATTTTACAAAATAAAATAATTTCCATATACAAGTAAGCAATAAAAGGGTCCTATAACAACTACAACTATCAATTGCATACTTGAACGCTTCAATTAGAAGAATTACCTTATTTCTTGAATGAGTTCTGTTAGGGAATTATACTAAGAATTTTGATGTTGCAACACTCACAACTTGATGCAACAAGATTTCGAAGCAACACTCACAACTTCAACGCTACATTCATAGCGAGAGTCAAAAAGATTTCAAAGTGTTTTAGAAGATGAAGTGTCATAGTTTAGGATTTTAAATGTAAGTGAGTTCCTATGTAGGTTTTCTAAGCTAATAAGACTCATGCATTATCATTTGAAGCATTTAGGGTCAAGTGCATAATTGTTTTAAAACGTTTCAGTCCTGTTTTGAGTACTGGAACCAGCACACCGGTCTTCAAACCGGTGACTGAAGAACGGGGTCTCTGGACACTTGCTTTCGAACAAAATTTCAAACGCTACTCGAATGAAAGGTCTCTGGACACTTATGTTCAAACGAATGTGATTACACCCAAAAAAATATTTGCGGTTATCGCAGTAGAGTTGGGGTGTCGATTCCTTAGAGAGATGGTTATAAAGAAACTAATTTACTTAACAAAAATGTTAGTAATAATTTAATTAAAGAAAAAGATTTAATTGGCAAATTAAAGTAAAAATTACAAAAATACGTAAGAATTATGAATAGAAAAAGGCAGCAAAACGTCAGGAATCTCTCTTGTGTTACGTCCCTATATTTAATAATAGATTCATTTTATTACTCAATTGAGGGTTTCACTTCCCAAACCACAAAATAAATCAATTTAAAACATATTAAATCTTAAGGTAATTGGTATAATATTTTCTCTATATTAAAAGAGTAATAAGTTATTATTATGACCTACCTAGTACCTAACGTCGACGATATTCCCAATGGTAGTACCGTAGTAGAAGATTAACTCACAAATAACAATACCACTCATAATCGGGTTCCCCAATTGCCCATAGAAAAAAAAAAAGACTATTCCTATATGAAAATAAGTAAAACACAATCTCTGAATTAATTAAAAATCAAAGGTGAAAGTGAATAATAAAATACCAATTGTATTAAACATTAAATGTTATTCAGGAATCAAATATATATTATATATATATATATATATAATATATATATATATATATATATATATATATATGAATTTAATTATAAAAATCCATCCTTAATTTTGGTTAGGAAGTTAATTCTCCATCAAAAAAGAAATAAACATAGCCGTACGGGAATGGAGAAGTATCTTTAGATTGAGTTTTCTTCACTTTTCGTGCGGCAATGCTCTCTCAATTTGCGGCACTGGACTTCAATTTGGGGCACTAGTACTGGTTTCAGATTTGCGTCCCCCTTCAATTTTGCGTGAAGAAACCCCTTACGCTCGCCAATTCCCTCTTGATTTTTTTTTTTTTTTTTTTTTTTTTTTTTTTTTTTTTTTTTTTTTTATCTTTTTGATTTTTGTTCACTTCAGCTCACGCCACCCTTTCTTTCTCCAATTGCTTGCTCCCTTAAAGCTGCTTGCAAACCTAATTAAATTAGGTTGCAGTGCCTGTAGGCATTGCATTTTTGGCATGTGAAACCCGATGATGAGTCTCAGTTGGAGGCACTACCTTTTAAGTCACGGAAGTCGCGAGAAACGGATATCGGAAAGGGAAATTCAGGATGAGTATGCTATCAGAGTTCTTTTCAAATGTTCACTGTTTTCGTTCGTGTTGCGTTCTTAAACGCGTTCGAACATCAGGTAGATTGCGGGCGTTCGTGTCGCGTTCGAATTGACGTTTGAACGGTATCGGTATTTCTGGTTTTGCTGTTAGCCTCATGACCCGAGCCCATTTAGCCCACATGCACCCTAGCCTAGCCCAAGCCCACTTAAAACACACCCAAATTAAATCAAATATTAAGTTAAATATTAATTAGATAATGTAATTAAATAAAATAATTAATTAAGTCATATACCAAATTAAATAAAACAAATAAAATCTAAATAATCACCTACCAAAATAATAAAAATACTTGCACAACATAAAATAAGTATATGCCTAATATAAACTAATCAAATATAATCATTCCTAACTAAATATATATTTACCAATCTAAAATATTTGACTTCCTAATCAACACCAATCTAATCTTGTAACTTCCTAATTTATATTATTTTGTCCCCCCTCAATCTTGTGTATACCATTCTTGAGAAGCCTAAATTAGAAACCAAGATCACTTCCTTGTGAGACAAGGACAAACCCTAGCCATCTTCTATATAAACATGCACTAACATAGCCACCCCTGGGGTCCACTCTCTCTAGCCCACGCCCAATATCTTTTCATTCCTCATCTCACATGCAAAACACAAGCAAGAAACCCTAGAGACATCAAACCCCACGGCCAAGCAAGAAGCACAAACAAAACTCTTCTCTTCATCTCTCCTTCTTTGGCCGAGAATATCATTATCCTCCATCCCCTCCATTGCCGAATTTTAACAGGCATTACAACCACCAATACAGCCCATAACCACCACTGAAAACCACCTCCATAAACTCCCCACACATCATCAAAATAACACCCAAAACAGCAGCAACATTCACGCCTCAAGCAACCAGAACAACGCCCCTTGTGCATGCATGCAGTGTGCGCAAAACAGTAGCCTCTTTGCCAAGTTTTAGCCCTTCAAACAACCCCTAAAATACCCCAAACTAGTGAGTAAAATACTGCACATCCAACCCTGAAAAAAATCACAAAAAAACCTGCACAAATAGTCCCCTAAAACGCAAGAAACAGTCCATTAAAACATCAAAGCAGTGACTTGAAACGTAGCAGCGAAACAGCAGCAAAACGGAAGCAAAACAGTAGTTTGAGCAGCGAAACAGTGAGCTAAGACGTTAAACCAGTGAACCGGAGACGTTGAGGAACTTTACCCTTCCGATCTCCGTGGAACGCGAGTCCGAAAGTCGGCAAAAAAGGTTAGACCTGAGGTATTTTCCACATTCGTTTTCTGTTTTATTTGTATTATTTATTGAGTATTGCTTGCATGATTGATATGTTGAATCGCATGTTGTGGCCCTTGAGTAGATAAATATGCATGGATTATGAGATATTGTATGTTGTGGCTTTGGAATAAAATGAAAGATGTGTCAACTCTCGCGGTATATCGGATGGAAACCCGGACAGAAATTTCATAGCCGATTCCGAATGGACGGTAGTATGATCTGTACTCGGGATACAACTCCACGTACCGCTTGAGTAGACGACACTTTCTTTTGTTTTATATTGCTTTGATTTATTTATTTTTCGTCATTCGAATTCCGCACATTATTTGTATGCATGATACGATCGAGCGCATGGGCTTAGTAAATGCGATGAAAGGTCCCATATTTGGAGGGGTTAAAATCCTTTACCACGATGCTTTGCCGCGCTGGTTGATGTGTGTTCGGTTGAATGCAAGATATGTTCAATCAGGCATACTAAGTTTGATGTTATTGTCTTTCTTCTTGTTTATGCATGATACAATCGAGCGCATGGGCTTAGTAAGTGCGATGAAAGGTCCCCTATTTGGAGGGGTTAAAATCTTTTACCATGATGCTCTGTCGCGCCGGTTGATGTGTGTTCGGTTGAATGCAGATATGTTCAATCGGGCATACTAAGTTTGATGTTATTGTCTTTATTCTTGTATGCATGATACAATCGAGCGCATTGACTTAGTAAGTGCGATGAAAGGTCCCCTATTTGGAGGGGTTAAAATCTTTTACCACAATGATTTGCCGCGCCGATTAATGTATATTCGTTGAACGTAAAATGTGTTCAATCCGGTATACGAAGTCCGATATCATTGTCTTTACCTTATATATATGCATTATGTTGATTGCGCATGGGCTTAGTAAGTGCGATTAAAGGTCCTCTATTTTTAGAGATTAAAGTCATTTACCACGATGCTTTGCCGCGCTTTTAGCCCGTTATTATTTATTAGGTGTCATCAATTCATCTGTTCATGTATGTGTCATATTGTTTACAACATTTTGGAGGTCACTGCTGTAACCCCGTTCGAACGCGTTCCGAAACGCCGCACGAATGCATGTTTTCTGTCTGGCCCCGTTCGAACGCGTTATCAAACGCTATATGAATGCGAACCTTCTGTTTACCGTTCGAACGCGTTATCAAACGCTACACGAACACGAACATTCTGTTTACCGTTCGAACGCGTTATCAAACGCTATACGAACGTGAACCTTCTGTTTACCGTTCGAACGCGTTTACGAACGCTACACGAACGCGAGTACACTGAATTGAGTCATTTTCATCACATGTGTGTTTGTATCCATATTAGTTATCTTTTTTGCGCCACGCCATATCATGTTTATCCTATTGGTTGCATCATTCACCTTCGTCTTGGCTTAGCGTATTACAATTCATAAATCCATGTCATTATATCATTTGAGTATTATTTCTCGTGGTATATCGGATGGAAACCCAGACATAAATTCCGTAGCCGATTCCGAATGGACGGTAGTGCGGTATGTACTTGGGATACAATTCCACGTTCCACTTGGAAAAGTGCTCACATGTGTGCTTGTTTGGTTAATGTGTGTGCTTGTGTTTTCTTGAATACAATATGCCAATTGAGTCGTATGTTCGTTGCTACTTTGATGTATTTTTCAAGCATGCAATCTTAGATGTGAAATATATGTAAATTCAGGTGTAAGTTTTATTTTTATGCATATGGATTTAGAAGCATGATACTCTTGGAAATAAGTGTTACTTAAGCTTGATTAAATTATTACACAAATCCTTTCATTACAAGTGACATAAGTAAGGGACCATTCCGAACCCAACGGTTTGAGGTCTTCCCTTGCGAGGGGTGAGTGCGGCCTTAAATCTCATTTTTCCGGTTCACACCGGGTGGCGACTCCATTATTCTCCGGTTTAGTCCCTCGTGGCTACTCCGTACTCCCAACTAGGCCGCGAGCCTAGAACAGCATGTGTCGCCCAGTTTGTGTTCCCACAGTGCCCAAATGAACTTAATTCCACTTTTACTTTTACCACTTGCCATTTTTCTTTCCAATTTGATAATACACCAAAATCGACTTGTCAATAAATACACCAGAGTATCAATTTGATTCCAATTCCAATTTTTGCAAGCTATATATTTTGACAATTAATTTATAAGGAGATTTTCAATTCTTATAAAAATAAAAAAGGAAAAATCACTAAATTAACCTAAATTATTAAATATTCTCCAAATTAAAATTTTAAAAAAATTATATAAAAATGTGCAATATAAAACTAAATATTTAATAATAAACTCGAATAAGTGATATTCAAAGTACATTCTCATGTATTTATCATGATGAAAAACGCCCCACAAACGACAAACCTAAATAGGTCTGACATACGGTCCCATTCCGGTGAGCTTGCACTTTGCATTGTTACAGGAACCGATAAAGGTCCATACCGATTTCTATACCGGTCAGTAATCCGGTAGATTTCGCACATTAAATACTCAATGATAACTATTCAGTAGTCATCTGAATCAAAAATCGGCATACCGGCCTCTGAGAACCAGCATAGCGGTCTTAGCACGGAAAATTATCTCTACTCAGATTTTCACTTATAAATTGAGCCTTATTTCATTTTGAGACAACTTTAACATTTCCTAGAACATTTTCTTGCATCCTTACAACTTTTGAACATCTTCTTACAATAAAACAAATAAAGAGTTTTGCATCTTCTTGATTCTTTAACTTTCAAGATTAACAAGCTCATTTGTTTACATCTTCTCATTCATTTGGTGAGTTTAGTTTCATTTGGGTAGTAAACTCACATTCAAATCTTTGTAATCTTTTGTGAGTTCTCAAATAATGTGTAAACACATTTTTCTTATTCAAATACTTGTGTGGAATTACCTTGTGTTGAATGGTGATTACTCTCAATGGTGAAATTATTGTAAAGGTTTGAGAGGAGCCTTTGAAGAAAGACATATCGATGTAAAAGTTGCTGAAACTTAATAGAACCTTCAAGTGAGCTTGAAGAGAATGGACGTAGGCAAGTAATTTGACTGAACCACTATAAAATCGGTTTTGTGTCTCTCTTCTCTAAACTAATTTACTTTACATTTGTTATACCTTTAAATTTATTGATTATAATTATTGGTAAAGCTTTTGTTATCCATAACTTAAAATTACAAAGAAGTTATTTTCCGTAATTATTTTGAAGTATCCAATTCACCCACCTCTTGGGTATAGATTGCTTGAGTGCTTATAGGTAGTTTCAAGTTCAATAATTGAATTTGACAATGTTTCACTTGAACTTCCAACTTCAAGATTAATCCAATCCCACTTGAAAGCAACTATAGAACAATTTGAGGCCTTCAAAAATGATCAATGACTCTAGAATAGTAGTTTAATGATTAACCTATAACCTTATGTTGGGTTGGTACTCTGAACATCAATGTGTATCGTATTTATGACAAGTTCATGAATACGAGTAATCACTTTTTCCATAATATTATTTATTTAATTGTAACATCTCTTATTTTTTTATGCCCCTGTGGGGCATGACTTGGTAGCAAATGACTTAGGACTTAGTTGGCAGATCCTAGGTTCGAGTCCAGGGGGTGCATTTCTTTGTAAGAGCCTGGGACATCCGGGTGTTTTATCTGCTCCGTTTAAGTCCGGGTCGAGTGGTTTGGCGGAAGAGTTTCCAACATTTCCAAAAAATTCTCCGAGCTTTTATATACATTTAAATCTAATTTAGATTAGATTCAAATTAACTGAGGTTTAGTGATATATATATTAAACAAAGATTCGAGAATATACAATAGTTATAAAGTTACAACGAGGTTTGTAATTGACATTGGGAGGTATCATTACTTGTGATATATTCTCAAATAAAGTTCATGGTCAAAATTTGATAACATAGATCGGTTAGTGAAATCCGTTGAGACCAGTACATGTCGTATATCAAGAGTTGATCTGTTGGTTTATCCCAATGAACCATAAGTCTTGAGAGTCTCGTATAAATATGTAGGTGTTTATTTGATGAGTACGGAATGACTCACCAGAAGAATTCATAATAGATGACATACCAACGTCAATAGGAATCTTCCCGAGTCGAATAGCATATGTAATCCTTTGACTTAAGATACCACCATGGATGTGTGAGTGATCCTCCATATTTTGACAACAATCACGTCATCTATCAATCTAGACTAAACCTTTACCTGTTTGTTGGGTGTGGACTGATGCTCATAATATTCTGTGATGTATCCAAAGAAGATATGTCAGTCTTGTGTACATGATTTAGGTATACTCTTCATGATCCTTTACATATTTCGTCGAGACATATTGCATAAACTAGTTCCAAGTATTTATCTAGAGAATTGTGAATATGTCGCGACCCATATATGAATTGTACACTACAGAGATTTGACGTTCTCATATATGTCTACAGTACAATTCAGATGCCTATTACGGAGGGACCATATGATATGCTTAGAACTCAATTTGTATGGTTTAACGTGGTTATATGTGGTCGTCATAATTTATGAGTGGGTAAATTATGGACATAAAATGTGTTCTGTGACATATGTACCTTAACTTGGAGAGTTCCACTAAGAAAGTATACTCGTAGAGTACTATGGTAATTAATTACGAATAATATGTATTATTCGTAATTTTACACATGTTGGGATAAAATACATAATTTGATCAAATATATATTAGATCCAAATGAATTTTGACACTTGTCAAATAAATAATTATGTAATTAACTAAAAGTTAATTAATTTAATAATTATTTATTATGAAATATTCTTGGAATATTCCAAGCTTATATGATAAGCTTTTTTATTGGAAAAATAATAGGCGCACATTTGTGTTTTAATTTGACATTATTTTGGCCAAGTATTAATAATGGTCAAATGACAAAAATACCCTTCCCTAGTTAAATGTTGAAATTCGGCCATGGCTAGATTTGAGGAGTTTTTGGCTTGTTTTTGAAAGAGCTTGGAAAGGTTTCAAGAGAAAAAATTAGGTCATTTAATTTGGTAGTCAAGCATCAAATTGGAAGTATGAATGAGTTGCTTAGGAGCTTAAACAAATGCTTACAAAGGAAATTAAGGTTATTTCTATAATAATTTGTGTTGTAAGTTGTTTACAATTTTTTCTTATTTAGTTACATGAGATGTAGCTTTATTTCATGCTTGTGTGATGTATATGGAATGATAAAAACCAAATTGATTAGCCTAGATTATCATGTGTAACTTAATTAGGCTAATTAGTGTAATGAGGCCTAATTATCGTGTATGGCACAAAATTATCATTTTAGAGTTGCTTGAGCCACTCTTGGATGACCTAAATTTATTTTTGAGTTATTTTATGATGGTTGACTCTCAATTGGTAATTATAGGTTTTGGATTTGCATGATTTTGAATTAATTTGATTAATTATGTAATAATTAATTTAATTGAGGTTTGATTTGTGAAATTGATTTGTTGTGGATAAAATTGAACCTGTAATCATGCGTAGGAAAATTTTCGGAACCGTTTAGGAAATATTTTGGGAATTTTATGGAAAAACCACATTAGGGATAAAATCATAATTTACTAAAATTATGACTTTATGGCCACTCCTATAGTACTCAAACTACTGTAGCAGTGCATATAATGTGTAGGAAAATTCTCAAAATTTTTGAAATCGTTTCTGAAGCTTTTTGGGAATTTTCTGCACTATGGACAAAATGGTGATTTGATGAAATTACCATAATCAGCCACTGCTACAATGAATGGATCAGTGTAGCAGCGGGCTAGTTCAATTTTTCAAATGATCCGATTATCTGGTTATCACGATCGGTCGGTTCGCTGAACTAGTAAACGAATTAACATGTAACCACGAAAATTATTTCCGAAAATTTTATCACGAATCTCTTCACGTAATCACTTCTAATATTCAATATTAATGAGTGATTACGGTAAAATACATATAATTAGAGATATATGATATCATATAATTTATCGAGATTAAAAAAATAAAAATCAATTTCGTCCACCGATGCACTTCCGCTGGATTTGCCCTAACACCTTATGCTCACTAACTCTAAAGTTTCCCAAGTCTATGAGATGTGTCAAGCAAGCCACTCAAAACAACTATTTTCTTGCATTAAACATTTGTGAACCAAATGAAGAATATCATCAATCACTATGCTATAAGCATCAAATGAAAGATGGTAGTAGCAAAATAATCCATTTTCACTATTTTTAAACCATGAAGATAAGAAGATGATGATGAGGTGACCTTTGGGTACTTATTTTCTCTCTCTCTCTCAATTGGCGTGTGAGTGTACTATTGGTGATAGGGTAGGTAAATAAGTCGGACTTTGAAAAATCCTTTATAATTTTAAGCTTGTCTATTTAGTTCGAATTTAATAAAACATAATAAGAATATCAATTTAAAGTTTAGGAAATTTGGTTTTTTTATTTTTAAATTATAAAAATATTAATAAAGAACACTTGAATTGTAGAATAATTTTTTTAAAGCCCCACCCATTTATCTAGTCTAGTTGGTGAGGATGAGTGACTAGTGTTTTTGAAAATCATCACATGCTTACATTTAAGCTTGCTTTGATTGATTTGGGAAAACTTGTCCCTTAATCACACCTACTTGCCATGCCTCATTTGACTGTGTTATTTCACATTTTAGCTTAAATAATTTATGCTTTAATGTGAATAAAGCAAGTAGTGTGGCCGGCCAATGCATTTCATTTTGTCTTATGTTTTGTATTTGTTGGAAAAAATAGTTTTACATATTGATTTTTTCATGGTTAAGTGAAAGTAAAATTAATATCAAATATCAATATGAAAAACTGAAATATTAGAATCTTTGAAATTTTTATTTAATTCTTGAATGTACGTTTTGATCGAGGTGGGAATTGAATTTTCTGACATTAAGACGGTTTCCACCTCATACCGATACTGATGGTTTTGTAATTATCGTCTCCCATGATACAATGATCACTTCTTTTCATATTAGCACTTCAAATTAAAAGAACATTGAACAAAAAATAAATGAAATCTCTCTACATTACTGACTGTCTAATATATACATTGTAACACTTTTCAACTCTTTAATTTATTTTAGTAAATTATGTTTTTCATCCATCTTTAATATAGCAATAAATGAGGGTTATATGGATATGGAGGGATGAAAATTATGAGGTACTTTTCATGCTTTTGGTTGTCTTTAATAAAGAGTTACATCATTTCATCACTTCACACATACATTTTGATTTTTTTTTTCTATTTTGGATTTTGAATAAATCCAAATGAAACATTATATTTTTACACTTAAAAACATCATAAAGGATTTGTCCTTCCATATTTAAAGTTGTAATTTATCAAAAGATTAAATGTTTGAACATACCGTTTGCATCTTTTTATTAGAAAGACAAAAATTTATTTGAAAAATTTATTTTGATAGTTAACAATTGATTATTCGCTACCTTAATATTTAACAAATACATTTCATATCGTGAGTTTTTTTATGTTCAGGTCCATAATTATGTCCACTTACTAATCATAATGAATATAAACATTATTGTTCTTGTTGAATCATACAAATAGAAGTCAACATAAGCTGTATTTATTTTTGCGCTATGCCCACAATCTATTCAATGAGGTATAGCTCTTCTCCTTCAAAATCTAGGTAAAGACTCTTTTCGCATCATTGTCGTAGATTATTTCATATTCATGTTCCCATGATAATCATTAGAAATCTTATTTTCTAATATTAATATAACTAACAGAAACTCCTTCTCGAGGTTAACTTACTCAATTTCGAAAATTCGAATATCGAACCATATAACATGGGGTTGATGAACCCTATCTCAATATACATTGGTCTTATTGAGGATTATTCTATACCCAAAGAACATATAGAGATTAGACCATAAAATATTTCAAACATGCATGACATTTGAATATCAAGGGTCATACACAAGACCATCGTGACATTTCAAGTCTAAAATCATATATACTACTCAACTCAATACCCCCTATGGTGATTATGTGAATTATCTATTAGGAGTCTTCAGTGATCAGTGAGTTATTCAATATTCACTCTTTATTAAATACACATATATCTATACACGCTTCGTTAAAATTGTGGTTCATTTGAGATATACGACATGTGCTAGTCTGTCCGATTTACTAACTAACCTATATATAAATAAACTCTATGACTAAGAATAGTTTTTGAAAATAAACTAAATAGTGATATTTCTCAATTATTAATTATAATATTTTATAACTATATCACTACAATAACTATTCTTGGATTTCTATCATTTTACACACATAAATTTTAGCATATGTACATCCAACGATGCGATAAGTTATTGACTAGCAACAGTACCATATGTAAAAGTAATGAAATGGAAAACAAACAATTTTGCATTAATAATTTTATTCTAAATATAAAATAAATTGGTGCTTGAGCATCACTAACCATATACTCTCCCCGGAAGTATGTATTGTTTAAAAAAATTCTTTTAATTTGTAAATAATAATTTAATGGTTTATTCTTCTACCCTCCTTATTATAAAACTTGAATTGCACTGTTACTGTCCTTTTTTTTAATAGTTATTTTATAATGGCTATCCAATTTTTATACCATCTATATTAATGAGGTTCAAACCCCAGGTTTTGTTTTAACTTGAGAGATTTACTAACTGAACCTGCTGATTATTGTGAAATAAAATATGCAGTTATAAAATAAAAATTAGTGGTCTTTAATAGGAGTAATTCTTTGGTGCAACGGAGATACGGATGACGTGTTATCACCAACAAATTAGTAAATGACATGTATGATTTAATATCCGTATTTTTAGTTATTTTTTTAATATTTTAGCATGTGTGGCAATGTACTATTGGATTGTTACACAGATGACGTGATATATCTGTTGTATTGTAATGTTAGTGGTGTAGTTAGTAGTTGTGTAATGTGTAGTTGGTTGTTGTGTTGTTATGTATTTAATATGGTAGTTGTGTATTTAATATGGTAGTTGTATAATGCATTTCGACCATTCCAGACGCAACGGTAACCTCATAATCGTCAAAATCAATCTCGATCTGATACTATTTGACAAATGGAAAAGTTAGATGATATGCAACCCATTCCTACTGTCCTCACAGTTTCAAACTACTGTCTTTGGGTTCAGGAAAAGCGTAGTTTTCTCAAGTGTCGGAAATTATGGCGCTATGTTACTGGAGATCTCAAGTCCCCCACTCGGCTCACTGATGAAACTGAAGGACAGCTCGCTGACCGTCTCAAGGATTGGGATAGTAAGAATCACCAAATTCTGACATAGTTTCGGAATACTTCGGTTCCAGCCATTCATCATCAATTTGGCCGCTATGAAACTGCCAAAGAAGTTTAGGATCTGCTTGCATTAAGGTATACCTCTTCTGATCTTCAGTATCAACTGTGGGAAAAGTTGCATATTTTGAAACAAGAGAAAGTTCAGTCTCTTACTAATTTTCTTGCTCAAATGAAGAATATTTGGGACACACTTGCTATGTCAGAACCATCTATGAGTTGCACTATTGATTCAACTAAGTATGTGGCACAACGTGATCGCATGCGGCTAATTCAATTCCTTATGGCCCTTACTGATGACTTTGAATCTTACCGAGCTTCATTGTTACATCAATCTCCCCAGTCTACATTAGAAGTTGTTGTCGCTCATTTATTATCTGATGAAACTCAACTAAACTTACTTAAGCCTCCTCAAGATGATGCTGAGCTTGCCACTGTAAGCAATAATTCAAGCAAAAAAGGAAAATTTTGTTATACCTGTAACAAGGCTGGTCAGATCCTCTCTGAATGTCGTTTTACTGAATGTCACCAATGTAAGAAAAATGGACACATAGCTTCCAATTGTCCTCAAAAGGAAGAATGCCGTTACTGCAAGCTGTCTAGCCATTCCATTGAGCAGTGTCCCACTCGTCCACCAAGATCTAATCAGACCTCAAGGTCTGCCAATTCCACCATTGCTGTTGTCAATAAAGTCAATGACTCTCCTGACTCTACTGGTAACTTAGAAACACTCCTTAGATAGATACTCTCAATTCTTTCTCGTACTTCCACCGCCTTATCTATCACTTCTGGTAATTCTCCTTGGTATTTTGACTTTGGTTGTTGCAATCATATGACTTCTCAATCCCCATTATTTTCCTCCACCTCTCCCACCATAAGTATTTCTCCAATTTTCACTGCAGATGGTTCACAAATACTTGTAAGTCAGTCTGGCCACATATCAACATCTATACTTACTTTACCAAACATATTTCTTATTCCCAAACTTATATTCAACTTTATTTCTATTGGTCAACTATATGAACTTGGATTAGAGTTGCTATTCTCCACTAATGGTTGTCGTGTGCAGGATCCGCAGACGAGACAGATTCTTGGGACATGCAGTAGAATTAGATGTCTGTTTGAACTCACCTCTCTGCATCTTCTTTCAAATCATTTTTCTCAGTTATGTGTTGTATCTACTCCATCTTCTCTTCACTTGTGGCATATGCGCCTTGGTCATACCTTGTTAAATAAATTTTGTCCTTTTGTTTCTAATGGTTCACTAGGTTCCGTTAAAGACCAGTCTTTCCATTGTGTCTCTTGTCAACTTGGGAAACAACTAGCTTTATCCTTTCAACATAATAAACATAATTCAATTGCCCCATTTGATTTGGTCCACTCTGATGTATGGGGACATTCACCTACAATCACTATGAGAGGATCTAAGTATTTTATCTTGTTTATTGATGACTATTCTCAATTTACATGGATTTTCTTATGAAACAACGTTCTGAACTACCTCAAATTTATATTGACTTTGCAAACATAATCAAAAATTTTAAAAGCACAAGAGACAATTTCACAATGATCTTACCCATATACCTCTCAAGAAAATTGACGAGTCGAACGAAAAAATCATCATATTTTAGACTCGATCTATGCTCATTTCATCCTCTTGTCCTGAACATTTTTGGGGTGAAGTTTCTCTCACGGCTGTTTATGTTATTAATCTTGTTCCTTCTTCAGTCACTAAATAATATTTGTCTCCTTATATGTGCCTCTAAGATGTTTCCCCTCTTTATGATCTTCTCAAGGTCTTTGAGAGTGTTTGTTTTGTTCTTCTTCCTCCCACAGAGCATCACAAGTTAAAACCACGTGCCATACTTTGTTGTTTCCTAGGTTATGGTATTCAACATAAATGGTATCGTTGTTGGGGTCTCGTGTCAAAGAAACTTTGCATCTCTCGTCATGTTATTTTATGGGAACATGTTATGTTCTCCTCTCTTTCTAAGTTCACAGTGTCACCTTCAGATCCATCTCTATTTTTCACTAATTCATCTATCGAGTTGTTTCCACCTGATGCAGGTACTCATGGTGAGCATACATATGTCCAACCTCTATCAACATATGTTCCTGATGAAGCTCTCCTGCAGATACTGCACCAGAGACCATTGATGACTAATCTCTGCCCTATCTTACCCGGTAAGAAATCCCATACTTTTGAAATTATCATTGTTTCTATGTTCTTGTTTTTTGTATGAACCTCAGTCTATAGGGAGGCTTCTTCTAATCCTCATTGGCAGCAAGCTATACAAGATGAATTACAGGCATTGACAAAGACTGGTACTTGGGACTTGGTTGATCTTCCTCCTAAAAATAATCCAGTGGGATGCAAATGAGTTTACAAAATCAAAACACATTCAGATGAATCTATTGAGCGTTATAAAGCACGTCTTGTTGCTAAAGGATTCTCTCAAGAGTATGTGATTGGTTATGAGGAGACTTTTGCTCATGTTGCTCGTCTTACCTCAGTTCGTAGTTTGCTTACTATTGTTGCTGCTCGGTAATAGAGTTTGTTTCAGATGGATGTTAATAATGTTTTTCTCAATGGTGATCTCACTGAAGAAGTTTATATGAAGCCTCCTCCTGGTATTGATCATCCACCAAATACAATATGTCACCTGAGACGTGCTTTATATGGTTTGAAGCAAGCTCATCGTGCATGGTTTGCCAAATTCAGTACCGCTTTCAGTCAGATTAGGTTCACCTCCAGTCCACATGATTCAGCCTTATTTCTTCGAAAATCCGAAAAGGGTATTGTGATATTACTTCTTTATCTTGATGATATGATTATTATTGGAGATGATATTTCAGGAATTGCAGATCTCAAACAGACTCGTAGTCAACAATTTGAAATGAAAGATCTTGGTTCTCTGAGTTATTTTTTAGGCCTTAAGGTTATTTGTTCTGATAATGGTTATCATCTCTCGCAAGCCAAGTATGCCTCTGATCTTCTTTCTCGAGCTGGCCTTACAGACAACGGTTACAACTCCAATTGAGTACAATACTCGTCTTACACCTATGGTTGAAGATAACACTCATTTTAATGGTCCTACTTTCTACAGGCAATTGGTTGGAAGCCTCATTTATCTTACAGTCACTCGACCAAATATTTCTTATGCAGTTCACATTGTCAGCCAGTTCATGACCGCTCCTAGTTCTACTCATTATGCTGTACTCATTATGTTGTAGTGTTTCGCATTATTCGTTATGTTAAAGGAACTCTCTTTACTGGTCTCCATTTTTCTGCTACTTCATCATTGGTTCTTCTAGCCTATTCTGATTATGACCGGGCATTAGACCCTACCGATCGTCGATCAACTACGGGCTTTTGTATTTTTCTTGGTGACTCAATTATTTCTTGGCGCAACAAGAAACAGACATTGGTTGCCCACTCAAGTACTGAGGCTGAATATAGAGCTGTTGCTGCTAGTACAGCTGAACTTCTATGGTTACGTTGGCTCCTAGAAGATATGGGAATCCCTCGACCATCCTCTCTCACCATTTACAGTGACAACAAAAGTGCTATTGAAATAGCACCTAATGATGTTTTTCATGAGCGCACCAAACACATTGAGATCGATTGTCATTTCATTCGCCAACACATTGCTCGTGGCACTATTTCCTTGGTGTATCTCCAATCTACTGATCAGTTAGCCGATGTCTTCACCAAATCCTTTCTTCCGGGACGTTACACTACACTTGTTTCCAAACTCAATTTGGTTTCGTCTAAACCACCTTGAGTTTGATGGGGATGTTAGGTTTGTAGTTAGTAGTTGTGTAGTGTGTAGTTGGTAGTTGTGTTGTTGTGTATTTAATATGATAGTTTTGTATTTAATATGGTAGTTGTATAATGTTTATATAAAGGTCTCTCATTGTAGTTCTAAATTCAAGTAAATATTAATACATATTTTCTTCACAAATTCTCACATGTAGATTTTCTCGTTTAATAGATATGATTTTTCAAATAATGATTTTGATAAAAATAGTAAAGATATGGCTTTTTAAAATGTTATAAGGAACACTCAGCTATACCAAACATTTTCAACTCTGCAATAAGCCTATAAGACACATGTTTTTTTTTTTTTTGAATTCGAACTCAGAACCTCAAGATAAGATCCTGAGTCCTTGTAATCACATAAAGCCAATAATTCAAAGGCATGCCTGCCTCCAGTGCTCTAAAAGGACAGGAAGAATCAGGCTTCTAATGATTTCTTATTCACAAGTGCTTTCTGTTAATGTGGTATACATCAAATCAAGATCCTGAATGTTGTATATCTTTGAATTTTGAAAGACATTTCCCACTAACTTTACAGTCATTGTCGTGACTGCAGGTACAAACAAATGAAGAACTATCAAGCAAGACTAACATTTGCATATAATTGAAATTTACAGTGTCATTTTGTTCATATCTTTGGAATCTTAAATTCCACGCATGGTCCTAGTTCAACATGTGGTTGTTCAAGATTTTACACATAATGATACTGAAATAGACATATTTTTCATCACTTTCAAAACTAAAATACAGCATTTGTAAAGCGACAAGTGACAGGTACTATTCCAAATAATTAGCAATAGTGTGTTGCAAAACACAAGAAGAATTGTAATTCCTTGCAACTTGTATACAAAAAGTGGACCATTTTAGCTAAAGCGTAAAGTGATGCAGGCGTACTAAGGGGCATGATTTGGTGGTGTAGTGTTTAGGATCTCACTTTGAGGTCATGAGTTCGAATCTAGGGAGTGTGTTTCTTGTAAGAGTCTGGGACAGCCGATGATTTTACCTGCTCTACTTAAAAAACGAGAGAGGTGGTTTAGAGACAGAATTTCCAACGATTCCAAAGGAAAAAAAAAGTATAGTGATGCAGACAAGACAAAAGGTGGACCACTTTTAATTTGTTTAATTCGGTTTGGTTTTCTTATAAACCCTTATGATAAAAAATTTTTATTTATTCATTTGATTCAACACTAAATAAGGGTTCTAATTAATTCTGATGCAACTTAATTTGTCACCCTTCGAATAGTAATTAGGGATAATCAATATTTTTTGTATCCGTCTCCGACGATCTTCAGATGTTCTCATCCATTCTCCGTCCTCGTCATCTCATAATTATTTTAAGGGAGTGGATAAAAAACCCCAAACAATAGAGGGATCTCCAAGAGGCCCCCGTATAATAGATAATTTTATTTTAAAATTAAATTAAATCATTTAAAAATATATTCATTAATCTATTACATTATTTAAAAACAAAGCATACATATCCAAAAAAAAATGATATCATCTATTACATAAATCTCAATATATAAAATGATAGATCCCTCTTAGAAAATAGAAAGAGACTATAATATTAATATAGATTTTTCTTACCATCTAATAAAATTTGAACTTTTGATATATACAAATATATTTATTGGAAAATTAAAAAAAAAATATTAAATTAAAACTCAAATGAATAATAGAGAAGGAATTGGGATTTTAGTTTATCCCATGTCCCCATCATTTTTCGAATAAAAAATGATTATTAAATTTTTCATATTTCTATCTCCGATATTAACTTTTTTAATTTTTCAGCACATATCTCCATCACAATCGGAAAGGATCCCTGTCATCTTAGAAATTTCTGACATTCCTAATAGTAACCTTGATAGAATTGCCATTTATACGTTTAAGACTATAATTGTAAAGGTTATTCACTCGATCGCTTGTGGCTAAAATTTCAGTGCAGGTCAATCTTTGATCTAATCATCTATGTGAGGATAATGGTGGAGCAAGAAAATATTAAATTATGGCATTCTTAGTCATTCATCACCTTGGAGTCATACCAAAATGAGGGTTTCATTGTTATGGTTTAATAATTTATCCACCAATCAATCAGATTTTGATGCAGATTAATTAAAGATATTGTTATCATTATACTCTAAATATCTGTAAAAGCACTTCTAATCAAGATATGTATTGCCCAACTTAATTAATGCACACTATCAACGCAATTATTATAAATGATATTATATAGGAAAATGTTAAAGAAGATTAAACCAACATAAAACAAGATAAAACGAGAATAAAATTATTATTAAAATTATATTTTTTGGACTGATGATGGTAAAAATTTAAAATAAAAAAGATCAAAACAGTATTGTTTTAAT